>ML356195.1:0-17656 GCA_005239505.1 Nicotiana paniculata | reverse complement strand
ACAAAATTATAAAAATATTGAATTTGACACATATAATTATTAATGATAGTTTGGTGCTACTGGACCTCAAATATCGAGCCTGAAACCCATATATATATACTCTGTACAATTAAGTTATTAAAAATTATGAATTTAAATTATAAAACAAACACACAAAATTATAAAAATATTGAATTTGACACATATAATTATTAATGATAGTTTGGTGCTACTGGACCTCAAATATCGAGCCTGAAACCCATATATATATACTCTGTACAATTAAGTTATTAAAAATTATGAATTTAAATTATAAAATAAACACACAAGGCATTGTAAAAATATTTAATTTGACACACATAATTATTAATGATAGTTTGGTTCTACTGGGCCTTAAATATCGAGTCTGGAACCCATAGGTATAAATATTGTATAACTCTAAAAATTGTGTAACTCAAAAAATTATTATTTAATTTACAGATTAAACATACACTTAATGTTGTTTTGATTTATAGTTGACGACATGGACGTGCCGCGTATACATCCCGGCCCTTACTCTCTAGAGCTATTAGTCCTACATGGGGATCATAGATCTGCCCATATATGGGACTGACAGGTACTGACACAAACTCTCCGCACTAGAAGAGTGGACGACATGTGGGATTTTTTGAGGGATAGCGATCTCCATCCCCGTGTAGTCCAGTGCCTGGAGGACACGAGATTTTATAGGATTATTCAGATCGGCCGGATGCAACTCGACTGGGCTTTGATCACGGCGTTGATTGAGAGGTGACGACCGGAGACACACACTTCCACCTGCCCATTGGCGAGGCCACCATCACGCTGCAGGACGTGGAGGTTTTATATGGCCTGCCCGCTGATGGCTTGCCTGTTTCACTGCCTATGCTTATGAGTTCTATGTCGCGGGTGAATTATTTGGATATGTTGCAGAGGCTCACGGGTTTCAGGCTACAGGACGATACTGCATCGTCAGGGGCCAGTCGGATGAGTTTGACCCCTATTAGACAGTACCTCGAGGTAATCCACCCCACTATCACCGATGAGATAGATGAGATAGATATTACCCGATATGCAAGGTTGTTGTTGCTTCTTCTATTTGGGGGGGGGGGGTCTTGTTCTCGAACACTTCGGGGAACTTAGTCAGCCTACGGTTTCTTTATCATATTGCTGCGCTAGATGACTTACCCTTATACAACTAGGGTGGTGATGTTCTCGCCTACTTGTACATGCAGATGTGTCGGGATTGCATGGGCACACAAATAGACGTTTGTGGCTTTCTGCCGCTTCTACAGGTGACAACATATTCGAATAATATGTTCATCAGTTCAAATTCTACCTAGTTAGAATTAATCTTATACTTTATGTCAACTTTGTATGTTAGGTTTGGGCCTGAGAGAGTTTTCTGCAGTTTCAGCCACCTCTACCACAAATTCCTCCTAATGTACCACCTCTGTTTATCCCTCTAGCCGGGAGGTGGGTTCTCCATCGTAGACTTGTACGAGAGTATGATGCTCATCATAATCTCCCCCTCTGCAGGGATGTGTTGGATATGCTGGAGGGCGCACATGTAAATATGTACCTAAACTTACCTGGTATAGATTAACTTAGTGTTGCGCATACTCACGTTTTGTGTTCTTATTTGATAGTTCATCTGGACGCCATACAACGACGATTTGATCGGTACTCTGCCAGATTATTGTTCGTTCGGCCGACCGATTTGGAGCACTTCTGCCTCACTCATATGCCTCGATATTGTGGAGCATCATGCCTTCGAGCGGGTACTTCGTCAGTTTGGCTGTCCGCAGTATATACCGAGGCCGCCTATATGAGAGGCTATACATTATCATAGGGATGATCGTTCCAGGGCGGACGACGCATTTATGACCTGGCTTGCGACGCAGCTGCATATTTGGGACCAGCGAGATCAGTTGATTCCGCCCCTACATACGGGGATTCAGGCGGTGACTATTCAAAGATATATGTCATGGTACCTCCACGTTACCCGACTTTTTATCGAGAACCCCATTCATCCGACGGACGATCGGTACGTTCCATACGCCGGGCGACACGAGGCACTGGTATGTTTTTTGTTATTATTAATTATATAACTGTAATTTAGTGGCATATATGTAGTTTATATTTGTTACGTTGTGCAGGCTATTGGACTACATACCGTCTATCAGATGGGACTGCAGATGCATGATCATGTCGGCGATCCTGCGGCCATGCAGGATTATAGCCGTCAATTTGTAGAGGTGGCTTCTCGGACACTGCAACGAATCGGAGAGGATCAACATTTGGCACACGAGCTTGATTATATGGACCCAGGGCAGTACGAGCGAGGTCGTGGTGTCGCACGAGGTCGTGGTGTCGCACGAGGTGGTCATGGCCGACGAGGTGGTGGTGCCCGACGAGGCGAGGGTACCAGACGACGTGGTGGTGGCTGGAGAGGAGGTGGTCCCCATCAAGGGGGAGTTGAGGCTCCTGCTGATGATGTTGCTGCTGATATGGCAGGTGGCCTACATGAGACGGACATGCCGTCTTATAGCCTTGGGATGCATCTCCCTCCAGTGACTTCGCAGGTGACCCCGTCAGATCAACTATTGATCACGAGCACGAATATTCCTGGAGTGGATTGGGCTAGATACTTCCCAGGCCCGTCTACCGCTGATGAGGATTGGCCGACCCAAGATTTGCATAGTGGGCGCCGATTGAGTTATGGCTCATCATCACATTCGCAGGTATGAGTTTATTAGTATTGAATTTGAATTTGTTTTAACTATAACTTATTTATTTTCTATAACTTTATTAATTTCCTTTTTAAGGCTTCACGCTATGCTGACGTGGATGCAACATATGATTACATTCAGTAGCCCGACGAGATCATGGTAAGACAATTTAAATTGTTTTGAATTATTATATACTTTTCTATACTGAGCTTTCTATTCTTATTTAGGCTTCTACTGGACCGACAACCCCTTATATCGATCCTGACAGCACCACTGATACCTGTCATCCTGTGCCACACCCGGCAAAGGAAGCGGTTTGATGATGATGATCCCGATAGCGTGCCCGGGCGGGATGGGATGCGCCTCAGGCCAGCGGCTGCATTGAGGCACACCGGATGCTGGACACATTGATTTGTCCTTCCTTTTTTTTGTATTTGATGTAAATACTATTTTTGTATAGATTAACAATAATTTTTTAATTTTCCCTTTCATTAGATAGTTTCATACTACAACCACAAACACAAGCATTAAAACTTAACTTCCAGTACAATTAAAATAAAGTTCAGTACAACAAATAAGGAAAATATTAATTAAAATTCATTACTACAACACAAACACAAACACAAACATAGCAGGCCAAACATAATAAAAATACATGAGCAAGGCATAAATAAAGATAAGGTAATACACTAAACACATACAACGCAAGTTTAGTCCCTGCTGCCTAATATTCTCTGATCCAACCACTTAAATTGTTCTTCAAGTTTTTTTTTTCTTTTTCTACCTCTTTCAGTTTCGCCTTCAAATCCGCAACCTCTCTTTTATTTTCTCTTTCACGTTCTCATTGTTTTAAACACAAATTATGAAGATGCTGTAAAGATTCTTTGTAGCATTCCTGATAACATGGTTCATAAACCCATACCTCAAAATAGCAAATAGGTTCGCGGGGAACCTTATAAAACTGGTTCACACAGTGCCAGTAGCGGCGTCCAACTTCACCATTATGCCGACAATTTTGCATCATGCATCTTTTTCCACACTTGCACATTGGTGTATAAAGAGGTTGAGACATTTGTGCGTTAAAAAAAATTATCTATTAGTAATTTTTGAGCGCACAAAATAACTAGAATGAGCCCGTTATTTTTAGGCGAGACAACACACATAACGTAGTATTTAACCGCGCTAAATATATAAATATACACATAATTTTATTATTTAATCTTGCTATATTTTGCGTGTTAAATATCATGATGTGTACAAGACAACTTTATGTCAGCTGGTCAGCCTTTTCAGTTCGACAAGACAACACACGTAACGTAGTATTTAACCGCGCTAAATATACACATAATTTTATTATTTAATCGCGCTATGTTTTACGTGTTAAATATCATGATGTGTACAAGACAACTTTATGTCAGCTGGTCAGCCTTTCCAGTTCGACAAGACAACACACATAACGTAGTATTTAACTGCGCTAAATATACACATAATTTTGTTATTTAATCGCGCTATATTTTGCGTGTTAAATATTATGATGTGTACAAGACAACTTTATGTCAGCTGGTCAGCCTTTTCAGTTCGACAAGACAACACACATAACGTAGTATTTAACCGCGCTAAATATGCACATAATTTTATTATTTAATCGCGCTATATTTTGCTTGTTAAATATTATGATGTCTACAAGACAACTTTATGTCAGCTGGTCAGCCTTTTCAGTTCGACAAGACAACACACATAACGTAGTATTTAACCGCGCTAAATATACACATCATTTTATTAAATTATCATTTAAAAAACTAAAATGGAAAAGTTCAGATCATAATTAACAAACATAAATTTATTTCATAAATCTTGCAACATAAACAAAATAACTAATATTACAATATAAACTCATGGATAGTTAGGCACACTAGAAGAATACCCACCACGAGCTTGATTAATATTGCCACTCAAACTACCTGAAGGACATTTACGACGGTCATGTCCTGTTTGCGAGCATATACCACATTTGCGCGCTTAAACAGTATCACTAACATCCATTTGGTTCCGTTTACGCGTTCTCTTATGCACCTGTATTCGATGTAAATAGGACTTTTTGCACAACATTTTAAATGGTTCCGGCGGCCAATAATGCTCAGCACCCACAACTGCCCACTATATGTGTTTAGATACTTGGCAACACTATTTTGTTGATCAACATAGTTGGTCTCTCCAAAACCAATACGTTGAAAACACTTGATGGCATGTGAGCAAGGCATGTGATAGATGTATCATTTCCCACAAGAGCATAACTTTGATGATTCATTTACAGTATGTACATTATTCCCCTGATATTGATGGATAGCGGTGCGAACTTCAAAAATATTTCTTTCGTTATCATACTGCAAAAATGAATTCCAATGTGCTCGCCGTCTGTATTTCTCAAATCTCTTCATCGGCACTGGCATAAATTCAACACCCCTTTCTATCAATGCCGTTGCAGCTGTAGACAGTTCAACAAACCTCTCCGCCATCTGCTTGAACGACATCCGCACCATGGCTGTGAAAGGCAATCCTCTTGTTGACTTCAATAACCCGTTGAAAGACTCTGACACGTTTGTATTCAGAATTCCTCATCGTCTTCCACCATCCGCATGCAAAGTCCACTTTTCAGGGTGATGTCAAATTAACCAACAATAGGCTGCCTCATCTTCTTGCCTGATAGATTCCATGTGCCTCCGAAATTTATGTTGCTGGTGGTCTGTTGCTGTCATCCACATCAAATCATGTAGATCCTTGTTGGGATATGCCTTCTGGAAATTGGCCTTAAAGTGCCTCACACAGTAATGGTGGTATGCATAAGGTTCTTGCCATGCAGGCAAGTTCTCCACAGAACTTAAGATACCACTGTGCTGATAAGATATTAGACAAATATTGGAACGTTGTTTGACAACGTGCTCTTTCAATTGGTTCAAAAACAGCGTCCACGTCTTTGTGCCTTCATTGTCACAAACAACAAAAGCTATAGGAAATATCTATCCATGAGCATCTACTGCCACGACTATCAATAGCTTGATATTGTACTTTCCATAGACATGAGTGCCGTCTATGGATATTACGGGCCGACAATGTGAAAATCCATCAATTGCTGATTTAAACGCCCAGAACACGTAATTGAATATATATTCTGGTTTTCCCAGACTCCGCTCAAGCCTCCATTCAACACCCGTCCCGGGGTTAAAGTGCTGCAGTTTGGCCATGTACTTTGGCAGAGATGCAAATGACTTATCCCAGTTACCGTAGACAATTTTAAACGCTCGTTTGCGCCCGAGAAATGCCTTTCTTTTCGTAATGGTATGTCCATATTCCTGGTGGACTAATGTAATGCACTCTTTGATTTTATACCTTATGGACGCTTCGAGGTTCGGAATAAGTACAAGAGAAATCAAGTCAATATCCAAGTTGAAGTGATTCCCGTTGAATGTGTCCATTTCGCATGTGTGGGTGTGAATGTATTTACCCACTTTCCACAGACCTGTTTTTCTCTTGGTCGCACGCAACATCCATTGACATGGCCAACCACCTGCGGCAAATAGCCTTGTATACGAACGAACTTGACTCCCACACCTGCATCTCACGACACTCTTTTACATTGTGCATTTTACAAGCCCTGCTTACGTGCGCTTTATCAGGAAAATGCATGCCCTTTGCAAGCACCATTGATCTAGACTCATTCCACATTGGTGTCTNGTGGGGGTGGGGGTGGGGGTGGGGGTGGAGCATATTCTCTCTTCAAATCAGGTCCTTCCTCCTCATCCTCCTCATCACCATCCTCACGAGGAAAGGGTGTCTCGTCACCGGATTCATCGATATTGTTATCGTAATCACTGTTCTCTTCCTCACTTTGTACATCTGCCAGATCCCGATTTTAATACGTCGTCTTCAGGCAATTGCGTGAGTACGGGTGGTTCAACTTGCTTGTTTTCACTACACAACCAACAAAATAACATGCTACTGAAATTAATAAATACTTTCCATATAGCTATATCACTTCACTTACAAGTCGTAATGTGATGAAATTCCATGATGGACATTTTTATTTAGGTGATGACTCTCGGATGGACCACTTGTAAAATTCATATCCGGCCGGTACCCCCTGTAATATATGACCGTTAATACAAATTCAATACAACAAAAATGTACATCGTAATACAAAGGAAAATTGAAGTTTACCATTCGTCTTGTGAATTATGGAAAGCAGGAGAGAAGTAATATTCTCGCTGCTCATTCACCGAAGGTGATAAGTTTAAATCAAGGAAAACTCTTTCATCCGAAACTTGTTCGGAAAAAATTACTCCAGAATAACCACCCGATGACTGGGGGTTATCCCTACTACGTGCAACCTCATTGTTGGGAACGTCTTCGACCTTGACGTACATCTCCAGCATTGTGGTTACAAGAAATTCCCGACATTCATCCGAAGTACTCAGAAAATCCCTCAAAGTTTCATCATCTTCGATGTTAAACTCCGAGAAAAAAGCAACCCCTTGCGGAGTGACGAAATATAGATATCTTCCAGTTACTTTAAGTATCACTAAACGTTTCCTCACACTCATTTTTTTGCATAACAACGATATCAATTTATCGTACTCCATTGTAAGTGGCAATTTAACATGACACTGTGAAGGTAAACTGTACCTCACAGAGTTATTCTCCATCACAACCTCACCCCCCAATATAATGAAACTCTTATTCTACACTCTTCATACATAATGAAAAAATGCTAGAGAATTTAACAACAACAATGTTTGAACGAGACTTAGAATATTTTTTGAATGATTTTTCCTACAATCCTAATCTCTTTATATAGAAAATGGTTGGCCGTTTTTTTTTTTTTTTGATGTATAGCGCCCAAATTCTGTGCGCTATACGCATTTGAATTATTATTATGTCAGTTATTATTGGTGGGGCCAATAAAGGGGGTATAGCGCGGAAAAAGAAATCTCTATATGTATAGCGCACAAAAGGACTGCGCTATACCTGGGCAGGTTTTTTGTGTCAGGGTATAACGCACTAATTTTGTGCGCTATACCTTAACGGCAAAAGTTACCGTTAAGATATAGCGCACAGAATTAGTGCGTTATATATACTTTTGTAATTTTTTTTTACCACCTATAAAGGTTCTTTTTATTCAAAAAAATATTATTTTGGTTCCGGAGTCTTGAACCTGAGACCCACTTAAAAGAATATATGAACTGTAAAAATTATTATAGTTCTAAGTAATTTTAACTTATTTGAGATTGAAACGAAATAATTGGCTATGTTTCCCAGGTTATTTTGGTCATTTCAAGATCTGGTTCCAGCTGTCTGTTACTTTCCTAAGTTGGACTATTTTGAGTATTTTCAGTTGGGTGCGATAATTTATACTATCAACTAAAATTGGTATTGGGCTCAGTTAAATGCTACGTAGCCCGATGCTCTCTCCAACCCACAAAACAGGTACTGTAATTTCAATCTCCTGCTTCTCCCTTGTCTTTTTACCAAGTTTTTATAAGGTCTCGAAGTTTGTTCACCTTGTCCCCTAGTCATTTGGCTTTTGGACACATTAACATAAACAAAGGATTTTCTCTTTGTTTTTTTACTATTATTTAAATTGGATCGTTATTATCTTAGGTTAATCATAATTAATGAACTAGGGGGAAGTAATTGTGTGATCTACACTTTGTTAGGTACGTCATTATCATTAGATGTATCCTAAATTTTAGAAGCCGCAAATGCGTGCAATCTGTCATTAGCATCTGTCGTCTGAATCATTCTAGGTTAATCATCCTGTAATATAGTTTTATTAATCAATTTTATGAAATAATGAACCATATAATCAGGTGATCGATACACCAAAAAAAAAATATTCTACTCAATATATTTTCTCAAAAGCGTAATAATTTCTTATGATTAAGTTAAAGAGTTGATGTGTTTTCTCTGCCAATGCACAGCACAAATGCTTTGGTTGGGCAAAATTTTAGAAAACTTTAAAGAAGTGTTTGGTAAGCTGTCTATATTAATTTTCAAAGTGCTTTAAAGTGAAGTATTTTTAAAAATAAATATTATTTATTGGTTAAAGTAATTTGCTTTTATGGAAAAAAAAAAGAAAAAAAACAGTTTTGCATGGTCAAAGGCCCCTTAAAATTTTCCATAGAGGAGAATCTAGTTAATGTTAAATGTGCAGAGCAGCACGCGGGTCTCTAGAAAAGAGAACGTGTAAGAGAGACAGATAATCATAACTAATTAATTATGATTTATGATGATTACTTTTATCTTTATCCTATGGACCGACGAAATATTATGGAGGAGCAAACATCAAACTTTCTGTCATACATTGCCCTACATTTTCCTTTCCTTGGTCCTTCTCATGGTCCACGCAAATACAAATCAAACTCAAAATTGAGGATGGACTTGTTTATCTCCATAAAATATTTAATTATATCGCTGGATCTCAAATTATTACTAACCACTCCAACGTTATAAACTTCAAAATACCTCTGTCACTTTTGAATTTTTGATGGCCTATCTCTAGTAGTCTGATTGAAATACTCTTTTCGTCCATGCTAATGTAAAAGCTCCTAATAATTAAAAAAAATGGAAAATGGTTGAATCATTTGCTACAATCTTATGGAAATTTCGTAGACGCGTGCGAGTGAATTCACGGATACATTCTATAATATCTAAATGAAATACTTATACGTGAGTATAGGGGTGTTCAAAACCGAACCGAAATCGAAGCTTAATGGCTTATTGGTATCGGGTTAACGATTTAACGGACGGGAAACATATTGAAATTTTTTTATTAACGGCTTATCGATATGGAGGTGGATTATCCAATTTTCTTAACGGATAATCCGTTAACCCGTTAAAAATATATATATATGCATATAGAATTTATTTTTATCCATATATATATTAAATAATCAAAAACCCTTCTTCCCCCAATACTCTATCAAAGTGAATTGGAATAAAAGAAAGCCAAATAAAAGGAGTCATCTAACTGTGACAAAAGACAGAATCTGTTGTCTGAAACAAGATAACAACGCCAGTTACACTATTGCTTTACCAACTTTGCTTGGGTTTTAAGGCATCCTAGAATTCTAAGCATGACGAACATTTGTTTTAACAACGGCCAATTGGAAATCTTTCACATGGACTAAGGCCAATGTACATAAACATAAATAAGATTCTAGACAGATGATTTATCCATCACGGTGTCTCTTCTGCTTCGTCCCTCTTAGTATGTCGACCACCTATTTAAACATGCAGAGACCAGATTTTATTTTATTTTGATTGAATTAGGCTGATAAACTGTCCGATAAGAGCTAAACCGATACCAATCCGTCCGATATCTTATCGGGTGGCTAGCGCATTAATACATTTAAAAGCCGATAAACGATAAGTCAAATCGTTAAGAGTAAATAACAGCCCAATCCGCCCTATAAGCAGCCCTACGTGAGTAAATGGTTTCTAAGGAAGCAAGTAAATAATATTTTCATCCATGCCAAGTTACAAACCATTTCTAATGACTTGGGTTCTCAATTCACGTTTATTCTGTCAGTGATCGTCCTTTTTCCATCTGCAATTCTGTTAAAGATGAAAACTGAATTTCAAGAAATCCAAAGTGGTCCTCCTACTGAAGTGGGGTAAGAAAACCATGTTCGTTTTTTTCGCAATTTCAGCTTAATGGTTATGGGCTTTGCATATAGATATTGTCTCTCCCAATCCAGAAAGTCTGACCAAAGGGCCCAACTTCCATTGGACGCATTAGATGTTTGAAAGTAACAGTTGGTGTATATGTGCACATCAAGCTACAGATGAGTCTATTAAGTCTTGAAGGTGCCTTTGTCTCTATGCTTGTTTTCATTCATTTATTATACAGACCTGGAATTCTCTTTGTAGTTCCTTTGATTCAAACCTTTTCCCACTAACCGTCTATTTTAACACAACAAACAAGACATTGTTTCAACAAATTGGTGTTTTACCTTACCTCCCCTACTCCTATTCCCTCTCTCTGTCACATTTTTTTTTAATATATAATAGTGGGGACTCATCCCTGTGATTGCACCATCATTTCTATCTACAATAACTACAATTCTCGTAACACACTTTTGTTTTATGTGTAAAGAGAAGATATTTAACTTGGTTGAATAACAATGTACACCCCCAACTATGTATAATGTGGAAATGCACTATTTATTCCTTGTGTGTAACAAGATAAATAATCATCTAAGTAAATACTATAGTATATTCTAGGATATGTCATCTTAATTAAGCATTAGTATTATGTAATATTCTGCAAAATTCTCCTACTCGAGTTCATGTTATTCCTGAATCTAGGAACAATCTATCATATACTAAACTAATTTTCTTGAAAATCAACATTTGATACAAAAGGAAACATAAAAGAGAATTCAGGAACTATGAGTAGCACTTGCCCTTTGCCACTTGTTGCTTACTCAAACAGACAGTAAATCATGAAATGCAGATTCTTGGTTTAAGATGCAATAAGATGCTAAAAACAACATCTCAATGGATCCGAGGACGTATAAGAATACAAATAAATAAATTAATTAATAAATAAGATGCTGCAAACATCATATGAATCATTTGAATCATTTGATGTAACTATTTGTCACATCTAAAAGAACCAAGTTACTATGAAGTTTGAGGCTTATGGTTGTGAAGCTGCAATAAAGATGGAACTGGCTCCAGAACCACCATGAGAGTGTTCAATAATCACATTGTCCGAGAGTTCATTCCCGAGCATCTCCCACACACTGCTATGGAGATAGTTTCTGAAAACGCGATAATGCTCGTAGACACCACCTTCTACTGTAATAATGCTAATCCTATTAGAAAGCCTTCCTAGTTTCTTTACAATCCCCACGATGCCAGCTCCAACTAATCGAGCTCCACGTTCTGCTACAACATCACAGACCTCTGCAACTAGTTCTCTTGCCATGGTTGTAGAGTTAGTTATCTGCAATCAGCTGCTAATTAGCTCATGTAGTAGAGCAAAAAACTTATCCGAATAATCTACTTATTAATAATGCACATTGAAATCACCTAGATAGAAAAACACTTTAACTAGAGAAATCACTATTCAACCCCCTCCCTTACCACAAAAATGAAAAACTAGTAATGGAGAAACTGTAAGAACATTTATCAGGAAATTACTTAAATTTGACAATTCTGATCTATAAGTCGTACCCCAAAAATTTCTGTCAGTTTCTCATCAATTATTTCATAGTCCTCTGATGTGTCTTGATGCATAGCAGCCATATCTGGGGACCTGCCATTAACTATAGTCAATAATACAAAGATAACGTGACAGTAATTATGAAATATGGAGCTCCAAAATGCCAGTTGTTTCAAGCTGATTTTACTGCCAATGAGTTATGACATTTACTAATTACTATACACTACCAAAAAAACATACGTAAATGATATCTGTCACAATTAAACTGGAGATGGAGAAATAGTTTCTTATCCTGGCTACTTGGGTGGTGGGGTGATTTCCACATAGAAGGAAGACAAATGCAACTTCTTAGTGCAGTTGATGGGGAGAATTTCATTTTGAAGGTAATTTTGAAAGAAAGAGAATTTACTATTGAGTTTTTAATGAAAAGAAAAACAAAAGATCCAATCAACCTGTACATTTGATTAGAAATAATCAACATTTTACCTCAACGAGTATGGAATTGCTAGCTTAGGTGGTACTCTATCTCCAAATAAAGATGATTCCTGAGCCATCTTTAGTAAGACTCTTCTAACAGTTTCTCCTAAATATGTACCTGAAATAAGCTTCTCAAATATCTGAAGACAAAATGAGATTAAGGAGTTAATGCAGTTCATGGAGATCACTGGGAACCTGAGGGGGCAGAAAAGTTAAAGTGTCCACCTGGCTACCAGGATATGAACTTTCAGCATCTAACGATGTATCAAATTCGGTAATTGGAAGATGGGAGGAACTAAAACTCCCCCACTTGATATTAATTGCCTGCACAAACAAGCACTATAGTGAAACATTGTAACATTTTATAAGTTGGTATACGTAGAACTGTTGTCACCAGAATTTACTATTTCTTCTGGTTTTGGAGCCTGATCAGGCCACTTTTCGACCGATTTTGCTGATTCTACATAAGCAGCATTAGTGCCCATCCCCAGAGTGACTGCAGCCACACTCTCTTTACTATAGTACCTTCCTCCAGCCAAAACTCCTATGGTGTCATCAACCTGCAGAATTGCAATTTGAATCACATTCTATGCAAATAATTGTACCTTTTCTGCTATATGAGAAAGGGAAGATCCCAGAATTTTTACCAGGGCAAAAACTTGCTTATCAACACCGTGCTTCTCCAAGGCGAGATTGATTTCATTCAACAACTTGTTCCCTTCCTGAGATTACGATGTAGTAACGTATTCATGTTCTATCTATATTCATATAAAAACTGTGAATCAATAATTATTGCTCAAGCTTGGAAGGGGAAGTACAAAGATTTAATCATCAAACGAGCCATTTTGCTTGGAAGGGAAAGTACAAAGACTTAATCACATTTCCTTTGTTGGAGCTGAATCTTTGAAAGATATTGTTAATTAAATCTGATTGTTTTTATGTCCAAAATGCATAGGAAACATATTTGCTTCAGAGAATCTTTGTCCTTTAGAGATTTAAATCTATTTAGGTATAGAAAGACTCAACTGCGTCTCCAAATAATGAATCCTTCCATTTAATGGCTGTTTCCTTGGAGGCAGCTACTTCCCCAATTGTAGGTGATACAGTAAATCCCGCATTTTTCTCTCCTCCTTGCAGACCTTCACTATGCATGGAGATGAATTTTCCGAGCTCCACCGTTATCCAATCAAATAATTCCTGAAACAGGTTCAAAAGGAAGATATTTTATGAAACCTTTAGCAACACTAAACCTGATAGTTTGACACTAATTGACTGGTGATACTACTAGTCAGAAGCTGCTTCACACGACTTTATGTCACCTTAACAAAGCTTCAGCAGTAATATTGTCTCACAAACTTCAATAGAAAACTTCTTATGACCCATGGCATTTTTCATATCTGATTTCAGCATTTAGGGACCTTAAGTGACTGCAGTGAAATGAAAATGACTTAATATAATAACTGCAATCTTAAATGCTTTACAAACTTTGGTTAGTACCATGCTTATTAGTTGTAGTTTCAACACATATTAAAAGATTTAAATACAAAAAAGACATCAAAGTCTTGTATTCAGTTTTCAGAATTCATCATTCTACTCCTAGCCTAAACAAAAAGAAAAAAATTTGAAACAAGGATAAGTTAATAATTCAACAAAATAAAACCAGTCATGGACAAATTTTGAATGAAATTGTCATGTTTAACATGCTCCATGTCTCTTTAAAATAAAATCAGTCATGGACAAATTTTGAATGAAATTGTCATGTTTAACATGCTCCATGTCTCTTTTATCTGAAGGCAACCTATTCTATTGAAGGAACAGGTTGTTAGACGTTTCAACATTCTTCGTAGCTCTTCATTTAGACTGTAAGTTCTAAATTGTTGAGGATCTATGCAATGTGGTATACCCTGCTTTCCTTAGAAGCTTCTATAATGACTGGTAAAGAGTTAATCAAACCCCTTTACTTCCAATTCAGAAAGTTTGATTATCCGACCTGCTACTATATTTATTTCAGTTACTTGGTAATGTTTTGAAGATGTGTGTTCTTTCTTATTGTTCAGGGTCAGTATCAACTATCAAGATAGGTGGTAAGCTAGTCATAACCCATTATGAGTAGTTAGAATCATTCATTAGTCAAAAATAATTAAGGAGGAAATCCCAATATAACTAAAATTTTAGACAAATTAGGAATTTCATCAAGAAATTACATATTATTATAAAATATGTTTCGTGCAATAAACGAGACATATTGCTACGAGTTACTAGCAAATAACACTTGTATTATTTATTTTTTCTTGTTACAGTACGAGGCAATGGACAAACCTGGGAGCTGCTCTCTATTATGTTGGGAGGAATTTGAATTTCTTGCCTATATAGATCCGAAATGGGTTCATTTCTTCCAGCAAGACGTGAAACGGGTGGTTCATTTCTTCCTCCAAGACGTGCTTGCACGATGATGAAGTTAGTTCCGCGAAGATTAATCCCATAGTATAGACCTTTCTCATCACTGACACCACATATGTAAACAATTAACGAGCAGCAACTAATAGAACCATGCAATTCAAAATTTAAAATGTAGGAGCACTCTCTCTAGAGCAATTGTCTTAATCACAAAAAGTATTCTAGTATAAATGGTACTCTGCACTTACGGACTTAAAATCCGATATCCACATCTTTAAAATGGAATGCAAGGGTAATGTGATATTTAATTCTTTTATTCAAATATCAAGGGTTGTGAGTTTTCCTTTTTTAATTTCATCCATTGATCAAACTAATCTCAAAATCTAAAGGAAAGTATGAAACCACCTATACTTATAGTTTATTGGTATCAGAGGGAGTGTTGATTCAATTCTCACAATCCCCCTCCCTCTTCCCCTCCCCTAATCAAGCAGTGTTATTAAAAAAAGCATATATAACCTACAGGCTACAGCAATGGAAAATGTAATCAACAATAGAGAATTTAAGAAATAATTAAATTCTATTTTCTCTACTAAGAATAAAAACTATAGTACCCTGTGGGGAGTGAAGCTAAGCAAGAAGGAAGCATTTGGAGGCTGGATTCAGTTGAAGTTAGACCCGATTGCATCTCAGTCACGAGATCATCAGCAATTTGCCATAATTTAGGAACAGGGGTTGCACATTCTCTTGCAAATTTTCGAAGGATACGCTGTGCATGCCTCCACCGTTGCTCGCTCCGTCGCTTCCACTGCCTCACCAACAGCGCCGCCGCTACGACGGTGGAAACTGTCGTCACTGCTGCCAACACCACCACGTCCTTCCTCATTCTCTACTTATACGTTATTTCAGATAAGTAGTTTCTGATATTTTGTTAGAGTTGTAGTTTCTTTTACATCCATGCATCTTATTAATTTTTCTAATTTATTTTTTATGTTATCAAAGATAACTGATCCACGATCCGTGGAATGAAGAACGAGTTTCATGCCAAAACTTGTTCAGTGAGTGAATTATCCAGCAAGGTCGGGTTAAACCCGAACTCACGATGATGGGCTTTTGGCCCTAATAGCGTTTCTTTCTTAAAATAGCACGGGCTAGCCAGTTTTCGGACCGGTAATTGAAAAATAGCCAACATTTGTAAAGTGATTGAAAAATAACCACTATTTGCTGCAACATGGAAAGTTCAAGTATATGTAATGGAGGTTGGAGCATCTGTGTATGAACTTCCAGCATATCATGTTGGAACTCCAGCACACTGAAAGATCCAGTATAATATACTGGAGATTGGAGCACATGTGTATGCACTTCCAGCATATTATGTTGGAACTCCAACAAATTATGAAATTCTAGCATGTTATACCGGAAGTTTACATGTAAAAAATTCGAACTCCATCATATTATGCTGGAATATTTTCCAGATTTTGAACAGTGTTTTTGTTCAAATTTATCTTTTACATGAAAAATAGCTAAATTTCGATTACTTTTTAAACTGTCACTATTTTTCAATTACTACTTGTAAATCTGACTATTTTTGTATTTCTTCCATTTCTTTTAGCTTTTATGTTTGGTTTGAAATTCAATTGTAGCTCTGTTTGCTCAACAATTTTTTTTTTTTTTTTTTTGGGTCAACTAGCTCTGTTTTGTTAGATATGTAAATTCGATTAAGGAATTCTTTTTGTGGGATAACTATAGAGATGAGCCACCAATAAACACTACTTACTAATAATTAGTTATTAAGTCATGTAACAAAAGTAGCCGAAAATATTACAAATAATATACAATATTAAAAAACTTAGGCAAAAACGAATTTTTTTTGAATGGGTGTAGTTAGAATTTATTGAAAAAACATTCAAATTTTAGAAAGATTTGAGGTATTCGAGCTGGTTTGAAGTTAAAATTGAGCAAACTTCATTTATGGTCATCCCCCTAGAAACTAATATCAGCCGCTAGCCACAAATTGTAATATATATTTTATAGCCCAAAATCAATTATAACACTGAATTATACATCTGACCCACAAGCACAAACGCATGTCATTAGAGAAATGATTTTCGGTCCAATATGGTTTAGCCGGAAAACTTCACCGGTCGCAGTAGTGGCCGAAAAATTCACGGTCACCGAAATTCAAATAGCAAGCAAACCATCTTTTAGATCTAAATTTTCATAATATCAAAAGCCCCCAAAACAATAAATAAAACGAGAAGAACGAGTCGCTGAATTTAATGAAGGGTCGTCGATATTTAAATTTCCGTCCAGATCTAAAGCTAACAAGATCGAGCATAGTGAGTGACTAACTAGCTCTTGATTCCGATTTCATGATTTGTGATGAGGTCAAAGCCGGAGCATGGGCACCGTTACAACGGCTAAGATTTGACAGTTCTAGTATTCAATTCTTGAATCCATTTCACTATGGAAGTCAACAGTATCTTTTCTAATCATTGCCATTTCCTCTTTGTAATCTGTTTCGAGGATTGGCTCCCATTTGGTCCCAAGTATCAATTATTTTTCCTATCCTCTATTGTAACCCGTGCATATCAAACATGAATATTTTATCAATCTTTTTTTTGGACCAACTTTTTCATAAAAAATTGTATATGAGGCTAAAATTTAAAAGTCATTTTGGATTATGTATTAGAATGGAGAATATTTTTTTTGAATATTGGTATATTACAATATATACATATATACATATATATATATACATATATATATATATACATATATACATACATATATATACATATATATATATACATATATACATACATACATA
>ML356194.1:41488-89042 GCA_005239505.1 Nicotiana paniculata | reverse complement strand
CAAAGTAATGAATAAAAGCTGTACAAATCGATGTTTTACTTCTCTTCAATGGATTCCTCTCTCCCAATCTCCTTCAAGTTGTGTTTTTGGGGTCTATTTATATGTTTGGGATAAACCATAAACGTGTAGGAGACTTCTATTCCAACCGGGAAACACTTAAACTCCTCAAAACTCGGAATTGACTGGAACAGGGGCCTGGTGTTTGGGCCCTGGCGCCTGGCTAACGCCAGGCTAAGGCTGGCGTTTCAGCTCTAACGCCAGGCAGGGTCAGGCGTTTGGGCTCTGGCGCCCGGCTATAGCCCGGTGCACTCCTCCTCGCCTCTTGAGCGTATTTTCGATGTATTTGCATCCATTTAGCTCGGTTTCCATCTCCAATTCACCTACACATGAAATAGACTCCATTATGCACATAAAAGGTGTATTTTTATCATTAACACACATAAAATGTAAGGCATATAACGTGTTAAACCATGAATTCTAGCATCGTATCACTACTCCGGGTACATCCAAATACGGATAAACCCGGATGACCAATAAAAAACCTCCTTCATCACTAATTACGGTACATACTGCTAACATAATGCCATTCGGGTTAAAGAACGCTGGTGCCACTTACTAACGCCCATTAAAACGGATGTTCGATGAACAAATAGGAAAATCAATGGAGGTTTACATTGATGATATGTTGGTTAAGTCCCTATGAGCAGAGGACCATTTAAAACATTTGCAGGAAACCTTCAGCATATTGAAGAAATACAATATGAAGCTGAACCCAGAGAAATGTGCATTTAGAATTGGGTCAGGTAAATTCCTAGTATTTATGGTATCCAACCGGGGAATCGAGATCAACCCCGACAAAATCAAATTCATCGAAGACATCACGACAACGTGAAGGCCTTTCATAGATTAACCGGGAGCATAGCCTCCCTGAGGCGATTTATCTCGTGGTCGTCCGACAAGAGCCATCAGTTCTTCACATTATTGAAGAAGAAGAATAACTTCTCATGGACCTCGGAGTGCCTACGGGCTTTGGAGGAACTCAAGCGGTACCTATCGAGCCCACCGCTGCTTCACACGCCGAAGACAAATGAATAACTATACTTGTACTTGGCAGTGTCGGAGATAGAGGTAAGCAGGGTCCTGGTTCGGGAAGAGCAAGGTACGCAATTTCTAATTTACTATGTTAGCAGGACTCTAGGTGAGGCCGAAACTAGGTACCCTCCTGATGGAGTATTCCGTTTTGATAATCTAACAAACTTTCATGTAAAGAACCAGATAAAGCACCTGATGCGTAACCAGCACAATCAGCCAGCATGAACTCAAGAAATCTGGGCAGTGTACATCTAAACTCACAGGGAACAGATTAGGGACCTGATCCCTTAACATTTTCACTGACGGAAGTACAGGTCAACTCTACAGCTGGAAACCTGTGACAGAAAAGTGACTGCCTGCAACTGTACACGCTACACTGCAGTAACAATGCAACAGTCACTTCCCATTGGTTGAAGATTGTATCAACTAAGCATGGGCATCCTTCTTGGGATGTCCTAGGGATATAATATCGTGTTTGAAGACAAACAATATATTCACTTGAGCATTTACTAACATTCTCTCAAGCATTGAATAGTTGCTCTTGCATTGAAGACTCAAGTGTGTCAAGAACAAGAAGACAACTCTACTAAGACGGACCAGTTTCACTACGTGTCTTTAGGTGTCCTTAGTTGAGTTGTAACCTTGTGTTTTGATTTCTATTGTATCCTATGTTGCTTTCTTAGAATCCTTGTATTAGGAATCCTAAAACCATAAACCCATCAGTGTTTGTGTTGTGACTAGTGTAGTCATAAGTTAAAGTCTTTGTCATTAGTGAGTAACAAAGTGGCTTGTAATAAGTGTATTACAAGTTAGTGTGTCAAAGTCTTTGTAAGAGAGTCATTACAAAGTGGCTTGTAATAATTGAGATTACAAGTTAGAGAAGTTGAAATCCTAACAGTGTAGGTCGTGGTTTTTGTCCCCTTAAGTTGGGATTTTTCCACGTAAAAATCATGTGCCTCTTTTACTTACTGTCTCTATCGATAACTCTGAGGGAACTGGTAAGGACCAGGTCTCTTTACAGTTTGTGGAGTCCTAGAAACTATCAATTGGTATTAGAGCAGGTTCTTTCTAAAAGGTTAATACCTAGAAAGGATCTCTAATGGCTGCTCCACCAAACTTTGAAGAAGGACAATCTACATATCGATCTCCTAGATTCAATGGTCAATATTACGGGTGGTGGAAAACTCAAATGCACGACTTTATAATGGCTGAAGATTCCGAACCGTGGTGTGTCATTTGTGACGGTCCACACGTTCCTATGAATAAGGTTGGAGAAGATGGGCTATTGGTGCCTAAAACAAGGAAAGAATACAGTGAAGTTGATAGGAAGGCTGTGGAGAAGAACTTTCATGCCAAGAAAATCTTGTTATGCGGTATAGGACTTGATGAGTACAACAGAATCTCATCCTGCCAATCAGCAAAGGATATATCGGAGGCTTTGCAAACTGCTCACGAAGGAACAACTCAGGTCAAGTAGTCCAAGATTGACATGCTCACAACTGAGTACGAGCTGTTCCGAATAAAGGATGATGAGTCTATACAAGACATGCATACTAGATTCACATCCATCATAAATGAGCTTCACTCTCTAGGTGAAATAATTCCCAGAAACAAGCTGGTTCGGAAGATTCTGAGTGTCTTACCTGGTTCTTGGGAAAGCAAAGTGAATGCTATTACTGAAGCAAAAGACTTACAGACTCTAACAATGGATGAGTTGGTTTGGAATCTAAAGACATATGAGTTGAAGAAGAAAAAAGACAGCGAGAGAAGAGAACAAAAAAGGGAAAAGAACCTAGTTCTAAAATCTGAAGAAAATGACTCAAGTGAAGAATATGGTGACATGGCCTATCTTACTAAGAGATTTCAAAAGATGGTTCGAAGGAATGAGGGTATACCAAGAAGAGGTAGTTTAATAAAATCAAGGAACTATGATCTCTGCCACAAGTGTGGAAAACCTTGACACTTCATCAAAGACTGTCCACTGCTGAAGCAGGAGCCCTACAAGCACAACGCTAACAAGACAGCCAAGAGGAACCAAGTTCCCGACAAACGATTCAGCCAGAAGAGTGCTATTGATAATGTTGTGAAGCAAGCTCTTGCTGCTGGGGATATTCCTCTAGTGAATCAGAAGAGGAACCAGAAATAGGTAACAATTCTATGATGGCAGTAGAGAACGAGGCGAAGGAGTATGATTCACTGTTTGCGCTAATGGCTCAGTCCGTTGATGATGAAGAGGGTGAAAATGATGAGGTAAATTTCAGGGACGTTCAGAGAAATCTTAAATCCTACTCCTCAAAAAAATTAATGTCATTAGAAAATGTTCTTATTGATGCTTACTACAGCCTAGTTGATGATAAAGATTCTTTGACCATATAGCTACCAGAAACTGAACAATCTATAGATGATCTAGTTGTTTGTGTGGTAGATTTAAAAGAAACCATAAGTGAGCTTGAAAAAGAAAAAGAATCTCTAACCTGTAGATTAAACAGTGTAGAAAATGAGAGAGATGACTTGATGGTGGTTGTTGTGAACCTAAAAGAGACCAGAAGCAATTTTGAGAAAGAAAAGTGAGCACTAGGTGAAAAGACAAATAGTGCAGAAGAGGAGAGAGATAATCTAACTCTAGTGGTAGTAGACCTGAAGGAAATAGTGGAGAACCTGAGCACTGAGAAGAATACTTTAGCTGAGAAAATCAATATTGTTGAACAAGAAAGAGACTATCTTTTGGTAGTGATCACGAACCTAGAGGAAACAATTGAGGAACTAAAATTAGAACATAGGAAAGTGAGCATAGAGAAAGGGAAGGAGGTAGGTAGTGAGAAGTACATTAAGCTTGAAAAGGAACTAACTGATGTCAAAACAAGCCTGTGCTGTGAACTTGAGAAAAACAGGCAACTTCAAGCTGAAATGGTTAAACTAAAAATGGATCTTGATAAATCACTAAAATGGACCTGGTCCACAGATGTTGTCACTGCCATGTATTTGAAAAACATTGGAAACATGCAAGGGATCGGGTTCCAAAAGGAGAAAATTCCTTATAACCCTCACAGCAAGTATGTCACTGTCCCAGACAACTGGCTCTGTACCCATTGTGGGAACAATGGGCACTTTAAAGAAATTTGCCCTGCCAGAACTCAATCTTTTCAGAAAAACAAAGCGTTTGCTGACAAAGTGACTCCACCAGGGGGACCAGGTCTCTCGAAGAAAAAGAGATTCTTGCCTGCTTGGACTAGAAGAGCTCTTATTCATCCTTTTCCTAACTACAAGGGACCCAAACTTGTTTGGGTTCTTAAATCTAACCCTTAATTTTTATGTGCAGGGACCAGTGAGAGAAACAGGACTGCAATGGATCATGGACAGTGGATGCTCAAAGCACATGACTAGGAACACCATGGATTTTCTCTCACTGAAAGACATGCAAGGAGGAGATGTATCCTTTGGCAATGGAAAAAGAGGGTACATTCTCGGTGTTGAAAGGGTTGGAAGATCTCTTGAGCACTCAATTGAGAATGTGTACTATGTAGACGGTTTGAAGTATAGTCTCTTGAGTGTTTCACAAATCTGCGATAAAGGAAACAAAGTTGAATTCTTATCCAAAGTATGTACAGTTCCTAGTAACCGGTGAAGTAGTGTTGATAGCCAAGCGGAACAAGAACATCTATGTTGCTGACCTTGAATCATTGTAAGCTGGTGAGGTAAACTGCTTAAAGGCAGTTGATGATGATGCAGAACTGTGGCATAGAAGTCTGGGTCATGCAAGCTTCTCTTTGTTGAATAAACTAATACAGAAGGACCTGGTTCGCGGTTTGCCTAACTCAAAGTTCAAGGAACAGATAGTATGTGATGCATGTGCCAGAACATGTGAAATCATCTTTCAAGCCAAAGAAGGATGTTAGCACATCAAAACCTCTTGAACTGCTTCACATGGATATGTGTGGTCCAATGAGGATTCCAAGCAGGGGTGGAAAGAAGTACATTTTCGTGATTGTGGATGACTACTCAAGATTCACTTGGACACTGTTTCTTAGAGCAAAAGATGAAACCTTTGAAGTATTTGTGGAATTTGTCAAGAAAATCCAAGTGAAGATGGAGTTGAAAGTAGCTTGCATCAGATCCGACTATGGGACAGAATTTGATAAAGCAAAATTTGATGATTTTTGCGATGAGAATGGAATCACTCACAATTTCTCAGCTCCAAGGACTCCTCAACAAAATGGTGTGTTCGAGAGGAAAAATAGAACTCTGGAAGACATGGCACGAACAATGCTTATCGACAGTGGGATTGCAAAAATTTTTTGGGCTGAGGCAATCAACACTGCGTGCATTTGGTGAACAGGTGCATGATCAGGTCCCCCCATACAAAACCCCTATGAGCTGCTCAATGGAAGTAAGCCAAACATAACTCATCTGAGAGCCTTTGGATGCAAATGTTATGTCCTGAACAATGGGAAGGATCAACTTGGAAAATTTGATGCAAAAAGTGATGAAGGAATATTTTTGGGATACTCCTCTCAAAGCAAATCCTACAAAGTTTACAACAAAAGAACCCAATGTGTAGAAGAGAGCGTTCACGTGTTATTCAATGAGACACCTTCCCAAAGCAAGGATAGAAATATTGATGATCAAGACAATGAACCACTTTTCGTTCTTAGAGAAATATCGAATGTCTCAAATGGCAAAGCTGACATGATGAGTCAGATAAGGGAAATAAGTGAAAGCAGTGCAACCACTTCCTCAAATACACATGAGGAACCCGGTACCCCAATTACTACTACTGAAGCTGAAGAAAAAGTTGGAGATATCGTGCAAGGTACTCCACAGGTTGCAAAACAAGGAATGCAGGAAAATCCTTCTGATGTACCAAGTTCCTCCACTAACCAAGTCCAAGCAGAAAATTGGAAACACAAAAGCTCTCACCCCCTTGATAACATAATCACTCCCCTTGATTCAGGAGTTCAAACTAGATCCAAAACCAGAAACTCCCTAGTCTTTTCAGCCTTCCTATCCCAAATAGAACCAAAAAATATCAAGGAAGCTCTGAAGGATGTAGACTGGATCGTTGCTATGCAAGAGGAGTTGCACCAGTTTGAGAGAAACAAGGTTTGGCACCTGGTACCTCGACCCTCATATAGAACCATCATAGGAACCAGGTGGGTGTTCAGGAATAAGCTGGATGAAAATGGAAACACCACAAGGAACAAAGCAAGGCTTGTTGTTCAAGGATAAAATCAGGAAGAAGGGATTGATTATGATGAGACGTTTTCTCTTGTTGCTCGCATGGAAGCCATCCGAATTCTTATTGCTTTTGCATCTCATATGGAATTTACTTGTTTCAAATGGATGTGAAGGGTGCCTTTTTGAATGGTTTCCTCAAAGAAGAAGTATATGTTAAGCAGCCAGGCTTCAAAGTTCATATACACCCTGAGTATGTGTTCAAATTAGACAAAGCTCTGTATGGCTTGAAACAAGCTCCTAGAGCTTGGTACGAGAGACTATCAAAGTTTCTGCTGGACAATGGGTTCACTCAAGGAAAGATTGACAACACACTGTTCCTGAAGAAACGGGGAAGGAACCTGCTCGTTGTTCATGTGTATGTGGATGACATCATATTTGGGGCTACAACAGACTCACTGTGTAAGGGGGAACTGAACTTCTTTCTGGGTCTTCAAGTGAAGCAGTCCACAAAGGGAACTTGTATTAGTCAGCAGAAATACATCAAGGAGCTGCTGGAAATATTTGACATAGAGGAATCAAAAGTGATCGACACCCCCATTGCAGTTGCAACCAAGCTTGACATGGATGACTCTGGATCTCCTGTAAACCAAACAATGTACAGGGGAATCATTGGCTCTCTACTATACCTCACTGCAAGTAGGCCAGATATTGTGTTTAGTGTGGGGTTATGTGCCAGCTTTCAATAAAATCCTAAGGAGTCTCACCTAAAGGCTGCCAAAATAATCCTACGCTATCTCAAGGGCACACAGGACCTGGTTCTGTACTATCCCTCAGGTGACAATTTCAATCTTATTGGTTATGCTGACGCTGATTATGCAGGTTATCTGGTGGACAGGAAAAGCACCTCAAGATTGGCTCATTGCCTTGGGTCTTGCCTAATCTCATGGGGGACAAGGAAGCAAAACTCGGTGGCTCTCTCCACAGCTGAAGAAAAATATATTGCAGCCGCATCTTCTTGTGCTCAGCTGCTGTGGATCAAACAACAATTAGAGGATTTTGGGGTATACATAGACAGTGTGCCACTCCAATGTGATAACACTAGCACCCTCAACATGGCAAAGAACCCAGTTCAACACAAAAGAACCAAGCATATTGATGTGACACATCATTTCCTCCGAGACAATGTTGAAAAAGGGCACATCTGCATGAAGTTTTGCTTCACTGTAGATCAGATTTCCGACATCTTTACTAAGGCATTGAGCAGGGAACACTTTGAGAAAAACAAAATGGCACTGGGATTGCTAAGATCTTACTGAGGACCTGGTTCCTTAGCATTGGCTATGAGAGTCACTCTCAGGTACAGTGAGCTAAAGTGTTTTTTGACTAAGCCTAACTCACAAAAATACCTTTGCAGGTAGACACACATGGTGATTACAGAAATTAAAGGTACGGCTCTGTAGAACAAAAGTAAGATGAAACACTTTTTCAAGAAACAGGTACAGGACTTGGTTCCCGTACCACAGGTTAGTAGTTATGTGTTTTATATGCCTCTCTCAAAAAGTAACAAATTAATTACTGCTACCACATCATCCGATTTTTCAGTGTCTATGTCCATCACGTTCTTCTCTCAAATCCTTTAACTCCTTCTGCACGTTTTCTCTTCCCAAAACACCTACAATCATTTTCTTTTTGCACCCATTCCTCTTTTCCCTCATCATTACACCTTCTTTTTATCAAGCTTCTTCTTCTCTAACCGCTCAACATCATCTTCACATACTCTCTCTCTGAAAATCATACTCTCTTCTACACTGAAACTCGTTCTATCTCCCACAAAAATGGCAAATGAGAACTCACCTCTCTCTCCTACCACTGACTCCAACCCTGTTCCAGCGGAGGTTCAATCCTCCTCTCTCCCAAACGTCATCATCCCTACACCTGACTCCTCTTCACTACCTACCGATGCTTCTCTTTCTACAAAACCTACTGATTCTCCTTCTCCTAAAAAACAAAAGAAGCCCCAGTAAATAACCTTCCTCGGACCTATGAAGCCTCTGAGGATAACCCTTACCAGTATCTCAACTCCTCTCTCCTTGACTCCAAGGCTCCCTTGGAGTCTCCAGAAAAAGAAGCGGCTGAGAACATTATGGACATTGCTTCTGAGAGTCTTCCCTCTGACGGAGCTTCTTCCCTTCTTGAACCTTAGGGGGAAGAACCTCCGTTCCTAGGAGATGAAGGGACTCTGGTCTTTTTTGAATCCCCGGTTCATGAGTCTGTCAAAGACAAGTCTTGTGACCTGGTTCTCCGCTCCCAGAAACCAACCAGGAACCTATATTCTATACTCCTCCTCTAGAGTCAGTTCTTCCTCTCTCTGAGCCTACTAATGAGGATAATGAGGACGAGATGTTCCTGAGTGATCGCTTTAAGCTTCGCCAGAAAGTGCTTACTCCGGAATCATCTGTCAAGCGACCATCCACATGGTTGCAAAATAAGGAGGCCCTTGACTCTGCTCTGGAAAAGAGCAAGAAAAGCAGTAAAAAGAAGAAGAAAATACTGATGAAGGAGGGGAATAAGGTGGTGGTGGATGACTATATTCATGTGGTTGAGGTGGAAGAGGATGTAGAAGAGGAACTGAGTTCCTTGGTAATAAGAAAATCTCCCTCTAAAAGGTCTGTGGATGGAGTTGTGGATAAAGGGCAAATAAAACCACGTGTGTCGTTTGTGAAAAGAAGTGGAAAGCTCAAGCGAGCTGAAGTTGGTGAAGCTAGTGTCAAAGTTTCCGTGGCTGTAGAATGTTCTACGGGAAAGTCTGTGCAAAAGTCAGGAAAAAGAAAAAGAGAAATGGAAACTGTTGAGGAACTAGGTTCAGTGCAAACAATACCAAGTGACAGTGGCAAGTGGAAAGAGAATGTGAAGAGTCAGAGGGTGCTATGGGGTCGGATGTTTGACCTAGAGAATTGCGAGATGGCTGGAATGCGCGAAATTGTGGCCATGGTTGAGTTTCAGAAGTGGGACCATCTCTTCAATGTGAGTGTGACCAAAGTGTATGATTATGTAGTGAAAGAATTTTATGCATCCCTATTCATAACTGCTGGGGATCATATTTGTGTTCTAGTGGAAGGAGTTGACATTGTTTTTGACGACGCTACTCTGGGAACAGCTCTTCAAGTTCAATCTAGAGGACTGTCTTCTGTGAAAACTGATGCTACTGCTTGTGAGGGAGACTTTCGGCGAGCCATTGTTAAGGCGGGCACAATTCAGCAAGGGGAACGGGTCCACAAGAAAGACATGCTCTCTGTTTACCAGCTTTTATTTGAACTGGTAAATAAGGTACTTCTCCCCCGTGCTGAAAAGAGATCGATTAACTCCAAGGCTGATTTGACATTGATGGAGGCTCTTTATTCCTTTACCCTTATCAACTTGCCTGCTCTTATGATTGAACATATGAGGAAAGTGGTGAACTTCAAGGATGGTAATCATGGGCTCCCGTATGGTTTACTACTTACTCGGGTATTTGAGTTCTACACAGTGCCTGTTGCAAACCCTCGAGTAGGGACCCGCAAGAAGACCTTCTCCAAGACAACCTTAGAGGAATGTGAATGTTTTCAGAAACCTGGGGGTAGCACTTCTACAATATCCCAATTGATCAATGCATTGAATGATGCAAATAAGGTGATCAGGGAGTTTAAGGCTCAAATTGCTATTTTGGAGACTCAGTTGAGTCAAGCCTCTTGGAAACCTGGTGCTGTTCATTCTTCAAGTGAGGAGGTTGCCCGCTTGACCAAAGAGAACATTGAGCTTAAGCAACAGGTAGAGAACTTGCGGGAGAAACTTCTGGAGGAACAATTGTCTGCAAATGCCCGTATGGATTTGGTTCTCAAGACTCTTGATGCATCCTCCTCCAAGACTTCCTCTTCTAGTGCCCCCTAGGATTCCGTCCCTGTCCAGTCTTTATATGTTTTTGATGATGTTTGTGGTTGGTAGTACTTCTTTTGTTCTTTTTGTGTTTGATAATTGGATCTTACCTAGCTGCTCCCGTTTTCAAAAGTCCAAATTCATTATTTGCTATCCTAAGCAAAGACTTCTCTGTATCTAACAACTCTTTTTGGTATGAATGAGTCAACTTCTTAATGTTCTGCATAATGCCTACTTGCCTCTTCCTTCTGTTTTCTATCATGTTGTGTGCACACATGGGGCATGAGTTAGCTTTGTTAGACTTCTTTATGCTTTCTTTCTGATTGTGCCTTTTTATGATGCCAAAAGGGGGAAGATAACATTGATAAATAAGAACAATTGATGGAAGGGCTTAAGGGGGAAGCACACAGACAGGGGGAACAATATGGGTCCTGGTCTTGTATCAGGTTAAGTTAGACTATATAACACTATATAATTGTCCATCAATTATAAAAGTTTGTCATCATCAAAAATGGGAAAATTGATGAGTTAGTATTCTGTTTTGATGATCTAACAAAACTTTATGTAAAGAACCAGATAAAGTACTTGATGCGTAACCAGCACAATCAGTCAACATGAACTCAAGAAATTTGGGCAGTGTACATCTGAACTCACAGGGAACAGATTAGGGACCTGATCCCTTAACATTTTCACTAACGGAAGTACAGGTCAACTCTTACAGCTGGAAAGCTGTGACAGAAAAGTGACTGCCTGCAACTGTACACGCTACAGTGCAGTAACAGTGCAACAGTCACTTCCCATTGGTTGAAGATTGTATCAACTAAGCATAGGCATCCTTCTTGGGATGTCCTAGGGATATAATATCTGGTTTGAACAAGAAGAGTTGAAGAGTTGCTCTTGCATTGAAGACTCAAGTGTGTCAAGAACAAGAAGACAAACAAGATATTCACTTGAGCATTTACTAACATTCTCTCAAGCATTGAAGAGTTGCTCTTGTATTGAAGACTCAAGTGTGTCAAGAACAAGAAGACAAACAAGATATTCACTTGAGCATTTACTAACATTCTCTCAAGCATTGAAGAGTTGCTCTTGTATTGAAGACTCAAGTGTGTCAAGAACAAGAAGACAACTCCACTAAGACGGACTAGTTTCACTACCTGTCTTTAGGTGTCCTTAGTTGAGTTGTAATCTTGTGTTTTGCTTTATATTGTATCATATCTTGCTTTCTTAGAAGACTTTTCTTAGGAATCCTAAAACCATAAACCATCAGTGTTTGTGTTGTGACTAGTGTAGTCATAAGTTAAAGTCTTTGTCACTAGTGAGTAACAAAGTGGCTTGTAATAAGTGTATTACAAGTTAGTGTGTCAAAGTCTTTGTAAGAGAGTCATTAAAAAGTGGCTTGTAATAGTTGAGATTACAAGTTAGTGAATTTGGAATCCTAACAGTGTAGGTCGTGGTTTTTGTCCCCTTAAGTTGGGATTTTTCCACGTAAAAGTCATGTGCCTTTTTTACTTACTGTCTCTATCGATAACTCTGAGGGAACTGGTAAAGGACCAGGTCTCTTTACAGTTTGTGGAGTCCTAGAAACTATCACCTCCCCTAGAAAAGCTGGCTCTCACTTTGTTAAGCGCCTCTAGAAAGCTAAAATCCTACTTCGAGTGTCACCCTATATGCGTCGTGACCACTTACCCGTTGAGGAATGTTAAGCATAAGCCCGAGAGCTCGGGCCAATTGGACAAATGGGTCGTGTAAATAAGTGAGTATGACATTGAATATCGATCCCGGACCTCCATTAAATCTCAAATTTTAGCAGACTTTGCAGCCAACTTTACGCCGGCCCTAATACCCGAGGTCGAAAAAGAGTTATTAATCAACTCAGGGACCTCCTTGGGGATTTGGACCCTCTTTACAGACGGCATCTCGAATGCCAAAGGGCCCAGACTTGGCATCATATTGAAGCCACCAACAGGAAATGTAGTTAGACAATTTATTAGGACTGTGAAATTGAATAACAACGAGGCCGAATATGAGGCCATGATTGCAGGTTTCGAACTAGCCAAAAGCTTGGGGGCAGAGGTGATCGAATCCAAGTGTGATTCCCTCCACATATTGAACCAAGTTAATGGGACGTTCGAGGTCAGAGAACCTCGAATGAAAAGGTACCTAGATAAGTTGTAGGTAACATTACATCGGTTCAAAGAATGGACTTTGCAACATGTACCTCTGGATCAAAATAGTGAGGCTGATGCCCTTGCTAACTTAGGATCATCGGTCGAGGAAGACAAATTCAACTCGAAGGCAGTCGTGCAACTTATAAGATTGGTAGTGGAAGAAGGCCATGTCGAGATTAACTCAACAAGCCTAGATCTATTAGATGAAAGGTGCAAAACAGCCTTTGTCCGGTTGGCCGCTCAAAAATAACGGATTGAGAGATATTACAATCGAAGGGCCAACCTTCGACACTTCAATGTCGGGGACTTAATGTTAAGAAAGGTCAATACTAAACCCCCAGAACCCGAACGAAGGGAAGCTGGGGCTGAACTGGGAAGGCCCTTATCAAATTATCGAGATCACCGGTAAAGGATCATACAAACTTAGAACGATAAACAGTGAGCAACTGGAACATAGCCCATTTAAAGCGATATTACTGCTAAGGTACGACCTATTTTATATATTTACATTCCGAACTAACACTTGCAGGTAATGATCAAGAACGATACAATCTTTAGGCCTGAAAGCATGTGTTGGACTCTTTTTCCCTTGAACCAATTTTGTCCCAAATGGGTTTCCGACAAGGTTTTTAACGAGGGAACAATAAATCGTGTTAACTTAGAATTGAAGACTGGTTACAAACCGATATCGAAGATCACAACAACAGTATTCGAGGCCTCTCTATGATCAGCCCTGAACACTGGGGGCATTACCTTTGGATAACGACTTTAGCAAGGAAAGAAACTTTATGATGGTCTCGACTCGATCGATAGGATTTACTGTAAGGGCCAAACGATCAAATGAACCTTGCCCGCATAGACTTCTTGATCCCTGACACAAATCTTGTACACATGTATAACTTTTACGCACAAGAATAAAAAAGAAGTCTCTATCTTGCAGATAAATATCTTGTTCCTTAAAAATTTCTCTTCTTTCTTAAAGGAATTTCCTACATACAATCCCCTAAAGGTGTCGAGCCCAAGGAACACCTTATCCGGGTTCAAACGATCACTCCCAATCAGGGATTGCCGTCCAAAAAACAAACTCGGAGGGCTCGGGCTATCGGAGCCCGATGGCACAAGACCTATTAGGCAGCGCCCGAGCCTTAAAGGTTACGGGCATCCCCATTCGAGGACTGTTATCTTGGGAAAGCCCGGATAACTCGAGGTAACAAGCCCGTTGGGCAAAACCCCAACTAAAAGGCTACGATCATATTAAAATAGCTCGGAGACGTATGAAACCCGTAACAAAAAACAAGGAATTAAACTTTTCATAATCGGTTCTAAAGGCTGCCCTCGATAAACTATAATCTAAGAATCATAAGTACTTTGGGGAAAAATTCTCGGTCATACCGAACCCCCACAATGCCTTAAACAAAATAATGTCGAATGCAAGGTCTGTTCGAACCTCTGAACATGGCTTAACTATTTTATGCTAAGGCATTTCGATCCTTGCAAACATAAAGAATAAATAAAAGGAAACAAAATTCATAAACTGTCGAAGGGAAAAACAAGCCTTATATATATTATATACAATCTTTACAAAGGCCAAATAGCCTCGACAAAGAAAAAGTACACAAGTACTTAAAACAAAAAGCAAAACATCTATGAAGGCGTCTAAATAGCCTAGTCTTCTCCACCTCCAGATCTATCGGAACCCTCGGAGTCTTCTTCTTCTTCTTCCTCGGAATAATCCAATTTCTCGGCCTCGGCCTCGAGCCCCTTAGCAGTTTTGATCTCGGCTGATAGATCAAAACCCCGAGCGTGAATCTCCTCGAGGGACCCTCTTTGTGACTGCCACTTCTCATATTCAACAATATCTTTCAAGCAGTCCTGGGCCGCCTATGCATCGGCCTTATATTGGGCCACCATCTCGTCGGCATCAACTTTAACCACCACAATCGCTTATTTGGACATTTCAAGCTCTTCGGCCATAATTTCTCAATCAGAGGCGGCCGAACTTAGCAGAGAAGGGAGATCTTCAATCTTTTTGCCCTACACTTGGGCTTCTTTTCTCCGAGCTCGGAGAACTCGGAGGCCTTTTTCTTTTCTTCTATTCACCCTGTTTCGGAGCAGGGGACTCGATGGGGAAATTATCGCTACCGGATGGGGGGCTCAATTGGACATCCTTGGGTAAACTTGCAAGAAGAAATAAAACAAGTGAGAACTAATCATGCAGAAGTGAAAACCAAAAATTAGTCATGAAAGCGATCTCACCGTGTGAACGGGAATCCCGATAGGAATTACGCCTTTGTGATACTATGCCCTCGACCCACTCCTTGAGTCGAGGAACTGTGTTCAGGATCCGAGCAATAGTTGCACCATCACAGGACACCGATAAGAAGAAAGGAAAAAAGCGATAAATAGAATCTTGGAAGCAAAATTATACTTATGTGACGTGTTCACTTCTCGGGGAACGACATGTGCTCGGTCGGGATCAAGTCCAAGGTCCTCACTCGGATGAAACGGCCTAGCCAACCTCTATCCATACCTTTGTCGATACTCGAGAATGGGGATTTACTAGCCCGACGGGTGAGCTTGATCAGTCCCTCCCAGTAGAGTCGGGGACGGTATAAACATATGAGGTGGTCGATAGTGAAACGGCACCCTTCGATCGTGCTCAGAAAGAAACGGAGGAGGATTACGATCCTCTAGAAAGAAGGGTGTATTTGACCAAGGGTTACCTCGTATCTTTTGCAAAAGTCGATGATAACCGAGTCCAAGGGGCCCAGCGTGAAGAGATAATTATAAACACTTAAAAATCCCTCAACGTGGGTGGTGATGTCTTCGTCGGGTTCGGGAACCACCACATGTTTGTCGGCCCAGTTACAATCTTTTTTGACTTCAGGGAGAATATCCTCGGTGATCGAGCAGATATACCTCGAGACTGCTTTGCATCGGCCTAGTACGGAAGAAGGATTTTCAACCTTAAAATTAGCATTGACTGGGCACCCATGAGGATGAACATTTTCAGAGGAGGTTCTGGTACGTGTTCCTTGATAGTAGTACGCGAGACGGTTTCCTCGGTAGCTGGCCGCGAGGTAGAGTGAGTTTCTTTTTGAAGAATGGATTTTGAAGTCTTCTCCATTTCCCTGGAAATGAAGGAAAAAGAGGAAGTTAAAAGAGTATACTTGACGGCTTGGGATGAAAACAGAACAGAAGTTCTTATAAAAAGATCTCAAAGTAACCAGAATATAAATGCTTGGAAGTATTAAAACTTCTATGGTACGAGGGCAGAAGGTTAGAAAGTAAAGTTTGAATGAACAAATGTGGGGGTATTTATTGTTTCTCAACGACTCACATTTGGGAGTGGCCTACCGGCAACTGATAAGCATTTAATGTCATTAAAACTTAACTGACGAGACGTTTCGTCTGTTTTGTCATCTTTGTCACAAGAAATCGAAGTCAGGATAGCAAGCTCATGCCGTTTCTCGTCGTCTATCCTCCTAAAAACGAGGGGACTATCTGTATACGGTCAAGATCAAGTTCGCCTACGACACAAAAGGACGGGCTCGGAACATGACAGTACAGGACTGAAGATCGACCCTGAGTCCCATCAATCCAGAACTCGGGGTCAGAACGCCTGCCTTCGAGGACATTGGGTCCGTGATCCCGGAGTCGACCTTATCCTCGAACGAGCTCGAAGACACATTGTTAACATAACCAACAGAAGATCGAAGTATCCGTAACTGGTCGGATATCACGGCGGGAATCTTGACACATATCAGTAAGGAACTGGCAATCAACGAATCAAAGGATCTTTAGAGGAGAATTTAGAGGAGTTCATTATGAGTGATGTTGAACTTCAACAATGGTAGGAGATATTAGCACCAGGATTTTATTTCGGCAACTCTTTAAAATAGCATATTTTATAATGAGAGAAAAAAAATTATGTACTCGAAATACTAGTTTTACAATCTAAATGTTTTTACACAAAGCCTTATTAATATGAGGAATTAAAATAAAAAGAATTACAATAAATTATGTAGATATAGTTATTTCCAAAAGATTTAATTTACAAATTAAATATTCTTAAACAAAAACATTATTAATATGAGGAACTAAAATAAGAAATTTTATAACAATAATTAGGTAGGTATAGTTATTTTCCAAAAGATTTAGCTCTAGAACTTAACCATTTCAAGGGTATGTTATTATTGATCATAACTTACTGTACTCTTTTTGTAGAAAGTTTTTTCCCTAAATGGTTCAGAATGCTACCCAAAATTATTCCTAGCTTGTCCTATTAATATGTACAACTAGTAATAAAGACTCTGTTTTCCAATTTTATGAAACAAGATTTGACGTTTGAGTACTAATTAATTATATTTTAAGACTTCGATTCATTTAATACTTGTTTTTGCTTGATTCGTTATAGGAGTATGTGATTTTATTAGATGACAGTAACATTTTGCTCAATGTTGCCAAAATGAGCAGGTGGGAGATTCTCTGCACAACAGTATGTGTTTATTTTTGTTTATAATAAATTAACGTTATTACGATTTATAGATAATGATGAATAGTATTTACAGTGATTCTTTTCAGAAAAATTAGGGTCACGGGTTCAGCTCTATTTGGATGTAGGTAACGTGTACTAATCGTTTTCACTTTCTCTTAATGTGACTAACTTTGTACTTATCATTCATATGTATTCATTGCTTGATTTATAATAGAATAACTTCGTAACTCTCTCTGACAAAAAAACTGTGATTAAAAAAAGAAACTTGTAAAGTAGCATAAAAGCGTATATCTTAATGCAACATGTCTTGAATTCGTATGTCTACTTGTTTGCTAGCTGCAAGAAAGTGCATATATACTCTGTTTTGGACAGTATAAAATATTTACTTAAATAAAAAAGAACCCGTTGACCCAAGTGAACTTTTGTTTTAAAGATTGACAAAGGAAGCTCAAGCATGAATCGGATCCATTCCCTGTAGGTTCGAGCATAAGGGATGCACGTAAAGGAGATAAGTTTACCTTGGTATATCTGATATCTCCTTATCGAAAAGGTTGCCTAATTGATAAGGAGAATGACTCCTTACTCAGAGAGAACAGTATCCAAGATAAGGGAGGAGTTAGAAGTTGAGAATAACTAGAACTCTTCCACCAAGGAAGAGTAGCATTAGAACTCTAGTTATTTCTTAATCTACTAACTCTATATATTGCAGGATGTTCTCATTTTACAGGTACGCACAAAAGCAGAAGTTAAACGAGAGTTGAGAGAAAAATAGCAAGGCATTTTGCAAGCAATTCTTGTGTGATTCAAGTGTGCGAACCTGAAGATACATGAACCAGATAGAAGAACCAGTTCCAAGTATCTGTCTTTTATTCTAGTTCAATTGTAGTAGGTGATTTTCAAATTGTACCTTTCAGCTTTATCTAGAAGCAATTGTAATAGGCACTCTGAGTATTCAAGTTAGATTTAACTTGAAGTTGTTGCAAGAGTTAGAGATTGGTTGCCACAACGGGATTAGAGTTAATCCTTAGGTTTAAAAAGACTTTTGTAAATACTGTTTTGGCTCAGTGATTTAGTGAAGTGTTGGGGAAAATCCTACTGAAGGTCGTAGTTTTTTCACCTTTTGAGCCGAGTGTTTTCCACTTAAAAATACTTGTGTTCTTTACTTGCTGCATTTATTATTTCGCAACAGTAGTATAAGGAACACACAGAAGAACCAGGTCCTTCTGTAATCTGTGCACGCGAAAACTTGGACACCACAAAAATTACCTCCTCTTATGTGGTATTGAAGTATAAAACATCAATTAGTATCAGAGCGAGTTATCCTTGCAGAGGCTAATACCTCAGGAGAAGATCAAGGTGAGTGCACCACCTGAAAACTAGGAAGGGCAATCCACTGCTAGGCCACCACTCTTCAAGTGCTAGTACTACTCTTGGTGGAAAAACAGGATGAGATATCACATCATAGGAGAGGACTATGAGCTATAGGACATTGTCACCGATGGTCCACTAGCTACCATGAAGAAATATGTTGAAGGAGTATATGTGCCAAAGGCAAGAGCTTACTACACTGTTGAGGACATAAAGAAATGGGAGAAGAATGTCAAAGCCAATAAATGACTTGTTTGTGGACTTGGTACAGATGAGTACAGTAGAATCCAAAGTTATACCACTGATAAGGAAGTTTGGGACACTCTGAAAGTGGCTCATGAAGGAACACCTCAGATGAAGAGATCCAGAGGAACTCTATCGTATTCTCAATATGAGAGCTTCTATATGAAGGGAGGAGAAACTATTCAAGAGATGTACACAAGGTTCACTACATTGAACAATGAGCTAAAGTCTCTTGGAAGGATTATCCCTGAAGAAGATAGAGTTGAGAAGATTTTGACAAGGGTTCTGCCTGTTACTTGGGAGAGCAAAATCACTGCCATTCAGGAATCAAAGAACATTGCCAAACCCTCCCACTGGATGAATTAATTGGAAATCTTATTGCCTATGAACTAAGGAGACAAACCATGAAAATGGATGTACCTAAGAAGGAAATGAGTCTGGCACTCAGAATCAATGAAGGTTCTGATCTAAAAGATGATGAAATGGCTATGATCACCAAAGACTTCAAGAAGTACATGAGGAGAGGAAATGGTCCTTCAAGAGGTGGAAGCTACAACAAGTCAAAGGTTCCTAAAAATCAAACAATGAAGGATGCTACAACTGTGGGAAGACTGATCACCACATCAAGAACTGTCCTCAATGGGAAATTGAATGGAAGAAGGAAAGACCTGAACGAAGGAACATGTTTAACCCAAGAAAAATTAAAGGATCAACCAAGGCTATGGTCCCTGCTTGGGGAGAAAGCTCAGATGATGATGATGGGAATGAATAAGCACTTAAGGCCATTGGAGAATCTGATGAGGTAAGTGTAATTCATCTCAAAGACAAAATCAAATTTTTGTCTAAAGAAAAGTTATCTGAGTTATTTCTAGATCTAATTGATGAATCTGAGGATGTAAACAATGAAAAGGAACAACTGTCTAAAAAATGTGTGATTTTGAAAGAAAAATGCAAAAACCTGGAACTCAAGGTTAGTGAAACTGTAAGTGAAAATACTGCTTTGAAAAACCAGGTTCATGCACTTGATTCAAATGTCCTAGAATTTAGATCTAAAAATTTAAATTGAAATTAGAAACAGGTAAAAAGACATCTAATCACACATAACTCACTCTAGAAGAAAATGTAGGCAAAATGAAATATGAGTTGTATAAGAGGGACGAACAGGTAAGAATTCTAAAGGAGGATCTAAGCAGTTCAAGCATGAGCTGGACAGAACTTGTAAATGGAACAGGTCCTCCGATGCACTTTCGTGGCTACAGGAACATCATAGTAGCAACAGAAGAGGATTTGGATTTGGGAATCTGCCACCTAAATGGGATCCCAAAATCAAGTACCTCAGACTTTCCGAGAACAAGATTTGCACACACTGTGGTAAACACATGTCACTATAAAAGTGAATGCACTGCAAAAGAAAAGTCAAGTCAAAAAAATAAAGAATCTGTTCAAGGGAAGATAGGCTACCAAGTTGGGTTAAAAAGAATTTGATTCATCCTTTTGCCTATAGAAAGGGACCCAAACTAGTTTGGGTTCCTAAGACTAACCCTTGATTTCCTTTTGCAAGTCCAAGTGAAGGGGAGCAGCCAAATATGGTACATGGATAGTGATTGCTCAAAGCACATGACAGGTAACAAGAACCATTTCCTTTCTTTTGAGGACCTCAAAGGAGGTAATGTCTCCTTTGGAAATGGGAATAAAGGTGAAATCATTGGGGTTGGAAAGGTAGGTAAGACTGATCCTCACTCTAATGACGATGTCTACTTGATTGATGGGCTGAAGTACAGTCTAATATGTGTATCACAATTGTGTGACAGGGGTAACATGGTCGCATTCACCTCTACCAAATGCTTTATGATAAATCGTACCACTGACAAGATTGTTTTGCAGGGAAAAAGAGTGAACAACATATATGTTGCAGATCTGTCCACACTTTCAGAAAATGAACTCACTTTCTTAAGTGTGTTGGATAATAATCCCCTCTTTTGGCACAAGAGACTTGGACATGCCAGTCTGAATCAACTCAACAAATTAACCTCCAAGGACTTGGTGATAGGGCTTCCTAACATCAAGTTTAAGGAAGATAAAGTTTGTGAGGCTTGTGCACGGGGGGAGCAGGTAAGATCCTCTTTTAAAGGCAAGAAAATTATAAGAACCACCAGGATGATGGAATTGGTCCATATGGATCTTTGTGGTCCAATGATAACATTAAGTAGATGTGGTAAGAGATATGCGGTGGTACTTGTTGATGATTATTCTTGATTTACTTGGACATTATTTTTAACATCTAAAGATGAAGCATTTGACATGTTTACTTATTTTGTTAGAAAAACTCATAAAAAACTAGGTAATCAACCTGCATCAATTAGGTGGTATTGAATTTGAGAATGCTAAATTTACAGAATTTTGTGATGAACATGGCATAGATCATAATTTTTCTGCTCCTAGGACTCCACAACAAAATAGAGTAGTTGACAGAAAAAATAGGACACTTAAAGATATGGCTAGGACTATGCTTCTTTTTAGTAAACTGCCCCATAGTTTCTGGGCAGAAGCTGGGAACACTGCATGCTACATCATAAATAGGTGCATGACTAGACCTCTTGTCGAGAAGACTCCTTATGAGTTACTTAAATGGAGAAATCCAAACATATCCCATCTTAGGGAATTTGGATGCAAGTTCTTTGTGCACAATAATGGTAAAGACTCCCTAGGTAAGTTTGATCCCAGAAGTGATGAGGGAGTATTCTTGGGATATTCTTCACATAGTAAAGCTTATAAGATTTACAACAAAATAACTATGTGTGTAGAAGAAAGTGTACATGTGATTTTTGATGAAACTAACATTCTTTCTGAGAGGCAGGAACATGAAGATGAAGCAATTGGGCTGGTAAAAAACTCAAATGGAACCACAGCCGAGACTGAAGCTGCACTAGAGGAAGGAACAGGTGATGGAACAGGTCCTTCCACCCCAGGAAACATGATAGGGGGAATAGAACAAAGAGGAAGTGATCATCAAACCTCAAAGGAACCTGTCCATGAACATGTTCCTCAACAACAAAACATTGAAGGAATATCTAGAGGAATCTAGATGGTTGTGAAACCCTACAAGTATCAAAGTTCCCATCCCATTGAGAATATAATTACTGATCCAACCTCTAGAATCAAAACCAGATCTTCATTGAAGAATGTTTGTGCTTTTGATGCTTTCTTATCTCTTATTGAACCCTAAAATGTTGTTTAGGCTTTGCAAGATGCAGACTGGGTTAATGCAAAGCAGGATGAACTTAACTAATTTGAGAGAAGTCAAGTTTGGCATTTGGTACCAAGACCCAAGAACAGATCAGTAATTGGCACAAAATGGATCTTCAGAAACGAACTTGATAAAGATGGAACAGTTATAAAGAACAAGGCAAGATTGGTGATTCAAGGATATAGTCAAGAGGAGGGCATAGACTATGATGAAACCTTTGATCCAGTTGCAAGGTTGGAACAATAAGACTCCTCATAGCCTTTGCTGCTTACATGGAATTCACTCTCCATCAGATGGATGTCAAGAGTGCCTTCCTCAATGGCTACCTAAACGAAGAAGTGTTTGTCAAGCAGCCTCCAGGCTTCGAAAGTAAGGAATGTCCTGATCATGTGTATAAACTTGATAAACCACTTTATGAACTCAAGCATGCTCCAAAAGCATGGTATGAAAGATTATCAAAATTCCTGCTTGAGCATGGCTACAAGAGAGGTAAAATTGATAATACTTTATTCTTGAAAGAAAAATGTACAGATCTCCTGGTAGTTCAGATATATGTTGATTATATAATCTTTGGAGCAACTACGATAAGTTAAGTAAAGAATTTGCTAAGCTAAGGGGGAGTGAATCTGAAATGAGCATGATGAGTGAGCTTAATTTCTTTTTAGGCTTAGAAAATAAACAAAATTCAAATGGAACTATGATCCATCAACAAAAGTATGTAAAAAAGTTGCTTAAAAGGTTTAAAATGGAAGATCCCAAAGAAATTGATACTCTTATTGCAACAACTACAAAGTTGGATATAGATGAACATGGTTCATCTGTTGATCAGAAATTCTATATGGGAATGATTGACTCATTGTTGTATCTCACTGCTAGCAGACCTGACATTATTTTTAGTGTAGGCTTTTGTGCTAGATTTCAGGCAAATCCAAAGGAGTCTCGCTTGACTGTTGTCAAGAGGATTTTGAGATACCTAAAAGACACCACCGACCTTTGTTTATGGTATCTAAAAGATAGTAATTTCAATCTAGTGGGATATGTTGATGCTGATCATGCAGGTTTTATTGTGGATAGAAAGAGCACCTCAGGTGTGTCACATCTTCTTGGCTCATGTCTTGTGTCTTTGGCCACCAAAAAGCAAAATTATGTGGCCTTATCTACTGCTGAAGCTGAGTATGTTGTTGCTGCCTCATGTTGTGCTCAATTGTTGTGGATCAAACAATAATTAATGGACTTTGGGATTGATGTAGGGTGTATCTCCATCTTTTGTGATAACAGTAATGCAATTAGTATGACTAAGAACCCGATTCATCACAAAAGGACTAAACACATAGATGTAAGGCATCACTTTTTGAAGGACAACTATGAAAATGGTTTGGTTGATGTGGAGTTTTGTGCTACTGACAAACAGATAACTGACATATTCACAAACGCTCTAAGTAGAGATCAGTTTAAAAGGAACAAGTTAGAATTAGGGATGATTAATATCACCTAAAAGGACCAATTCAAATTCACAATCGAAAAAAAGAAAAAAATTGAAAAAAAAAATTGGTTAGAAAATCTATAAATTTTGTACATAATTAGATTAGATTTTGCTTAGTGTCATACTTTCAATAGTATACTCTTGGATAAAATGACTCGTTAATTTCTAATGATATTATCTCTATTTTTCTTGAAAAATTCAGACTTACACAAGAGATTTCTTAGTAAAGAACCTGGTTCATCAAGATTACTTGTTATGTATTCTCCACTCTGCATAATTTGAAATAATTATATTTGGATCATGATTAAGAGAACAGACCCATTTTATCCCAAACCCTTTGAACTTACCCGTTATAAAAATGAACCAGTTTCGTTCAAAACTAGTCCAAAACCGCATTAAGTGCCTAGATTCTAGGGACTCTCTCCAATTTCTTTTCAAACAGAAATTCAATTTGATTTGACTCCTGAAAGGCTGCCGTTACCCAATTAACCACCCCCCTTTAAATTGATTAGGCCTGTGTTTTCTTCACTTCAAATTTTCAAGTCGTCCAAATACTCTCCACCTTCTCTCATCTTCCAAACGTACTCAAACTCATTTTCTTCCATACCCTAGCACAAAAATGGCTAACACCTCTGAGAATCTTTCATCGCCATCAAAGGAAATCACATCCACACCTTATATCACCCCTCCAAACATGCCAACCTCTAGGAAAAGTAGGATAAAAATGATGGCTCGCAAGGTTGTCGCTGGTGGAGAGCAGATCAAGAAAATAAATGAAAAATTAAAAACGAGTAGGGAAGATGAACCCCAGAAATCTGATGAATCATTCAAGTCTGCTACTGAAGAGGAAGAAACAGTTTCTTTTGAGACAGAACAAGTAACATCTGGCTCTAAAGTTACTCCTCAAATTATTTTTGAGGTTGCTACAAATCTTGAGACTAGATTTGTTCTGGTAGGAATTATGGCAGGTGTTAAAACTACTGAGTCTGGAAGGGTTGGTGGTAAAAATGAAAAGAGAAAAGAAAAAGAGAGTGAGGGCGCTCGGAGTGCTGTGAGGGGGATGGGAAAAGGAGCGGTTGATTCTTCTCCCACTCCTGTTGGTTTAACTAAAGAATCAGGTGCTATGGTAGTTTGAAGTGAGGAATCTATTGAAGAAGAAGAGAGTGGGAGAGAAACAGGGGGAAGCGGGTCTCGAGAAACTGCTGAAGGGTTGGTTTGATTAGGTAAAGATGTTAAAGAACCTGTTCCATCTGAACAGGAAACCCTCGCAGACCTACTAAAAAGAGTGACTGACAGTTACAATCCCAAGAAGAAAGGAAGTTAAGGAGTTAAACGCCCTCGCACTGCTAGGGAAAACAAGAAGAGGAAGGATGCGTCTTCTATCCCTGTAGAGACTCGTCCCACAAGAGGAAGACCTATAGGGAGTCAGAAGAAGCAGAATGAGGCTGAACTGGAAAAGGCCTTAGAAGAAAGCAAAAGAAAAAATGTTGCTAAGGGAAAGTAGAAGGTTGTTGAGCCTGTTGAGGCTGTTGAAATTGATGAGATGGACCTGGTCCTTCGGGGTGAAGATGAGACAGAAGAAGTGGAGGTTGTGAATCCAAAGGCTAAGAAAGTCAAGACTTTCACAAAGAAGCATGCTTCCAAAAAGAATTCTCCTTAGCCATCTACTTTGGCTAAAAGAACCAGGTCTGCATTGAAAATCAAGAAAAGTGAAAATTGTGGAGGAAGAAGAATGGAGTGGAGAGGAATGAGAAGAGGATTATGATGCTGAGAAAGACAAGATGGTTAAATTTTGGAAGAGAACCATCTTGAAAGGCAGACTCCTCAAGGACTTGGAGGAAGAAGGATGTTAATGCTGCTGGAGAAGTTACAGTTACAAGGTTGGAAAGACATGGTCCTTCAGAAGGATGGAAGGTTAGCCAGAACGGAAAATTGTGGAGTTCATGACAAACTGTGAGATCAAAAATGGTAGGGTCACCAATGTGGTCAAGGGGGTGGCAGTGACTTTTGATGATAAAGAACTGGAGAGATCTTAGGTGTACCTGCTGAAGGGTACAATAATTATAAGAAGCTCAAATAGTACAAGTCTAGAGAATCTCCCTACTGCCCTTGCCATTACTAGGAAGTTTGGCGACAATGAAGAGGAACTTGAGCCCAAGACTATTTACAAAAGTGAGATGAATCCATCCCACAAAGTGCTATTCGAATTTGATAACAAAGGTGTGCTGCCAAGGCAGGAAAGGAGGCACATTGCCACATTCATGGACCTGGTCATTATGGAATGTTTGGATAGTGGGAGGCAAATCAATTGGCATGGATTTATCATCCAGCTTCTTGACAGGGTTCTAAATGGCACCAAGACTCATGCCATACCCTATGGTTTTATTCACACGGTTGTGCTTGCACACTTCAAGGTACCCATCAAGAAATGGGAAGTTGGTACAAGCAAAGATCATTTTGGGAAAACACTCTAATTGCTTGTGTCTATGAAGTCCAAACTATTCCCAAAGAACCCTGTTCATCCAAAAAGGTACCATTGAATAGTAAAGTGTGAGCCTTGGTGCAAGAAACTGGGGTTAATGATGCTGAAATTGATAGGCTGAAAAAGAGATTGGCAGAAATAGAGGCTGAGAGAGATGCTCTCATTGCTGAGCTGGTAAAAGAAAAGGAGAAGAATGATGGCATTCTTCAGGATATGCTGAAACTGCTTCAAGCCAAAAATCAAGAACCTGGTCCTTCCCAGCCTTAAGCCTTCCTAGCCCAGTGTAGGTCAACCAGTGACCCAGTTCGGGATTTTTTTGTTTCTTTTGCTTATGTTCCAATGTCTTTATTTCTTCTTATTCTTTGTGGTAGGATCTTATCAATCAGTGAAATTCACTGTTTTTTGCTCTAATTGTTTGTTGATATTTCTTATATGGCTAATATCCTTAGATTGAATCTATGATTGCATTTGAAGTAGCCCTAGTGGCGATGAGTAATTTTAAAATCTGGTTATCTAACATAATTATGCAATTTTTCGATAATGCCAAAAGGGGGAAAAAGGTTGTGCTTTGGACAGTGATGTTTATAACCTAATAAACATGGTCCTTGATGATAAGTGAAGGTAAAAGGTTCTAACTTTATGTTGATGTTGAGCTGAGTTGAAACAAGGCCTACGCTTATGAAAAGCACAGAGTTTGTCACCGTCAAAAAGGGGAATTTGTTGGCCCAAGTGAAGTTTTGTTTTCAAATTTGACAAAGGAAGCTCAGGAATGAACCAGGTCCATCCCATGTATACACAGACACGGGCAGATTCAAGCATAATGAATGCATGTGAAGAAGATAAGCTTACCTTGGTATATCTGATATCTCTTGATCGAAAATGTTGCATAATTGACAAGGAGAATGACTTCTTACTCAAAGAGAACACTATCCAAGATAATGGAGGATTTAGAAGTTGAGGATAACAAGAACTCTTCCACCAAGGAAGAGTAGCATTAGAATTCTAGTTATTTCTTAATCTATTAACTCTATACATACCAGGATGTTCTCATTTTACAGGTATGCTCAAAAGCAGAAGTTAAACGAGAGTTGAGAGCAAAAAAACAAGGCATTTTACAAGCAATTCTTGTGATTCAAGTGTGCGACCCTGAAGCTACATGAACCAGATAAAACAACCAGTTTCAAGTGTCTGTCTTTTATTCTAGTTCAATTGTAGTAGGCGATTTTCAAATTGTACCTTTCAGCTTTATCTAGAAGCAATTGTAATAGGCACTCTGAGTATTCAAGTTAGATTTAACTTGAAGTTGTCGTAACAGTTAGAGATTGGTTGCCACAACGGGATTAGAGTTAATCCTTAGGTTTAAAAAGACTTTTGTAAATACTGTTTTGTGATTTAGTGAAGTATTGGGGAAAATCCTACTGAGCAGTAGGTCGTGATTTTTTTCACTTTTTGAGCCGAGTGTTTTCCATGTAAAAATACTTGTGTTCTTTATTTTCTGCATTTATTATTCCGCAATAGTAGTATAACGAACACACAAAAGAATCAGATCCTTAAATAATCTGTGCACGCGAAAAATTGGACACTACACAAATCACCTCTCTCGTGTGATATTGAAGTATAAAACATGAGAACCATACGCCTAAAGTTGGTCGAATCTAATGGGGGATATGATGAGATGTTAAATAAGGCATGTGCAGTATTTTTTCTGATAATCGCAAGTAATAAGTAGTGAAAAGAATGTTGACATTTTATTCAGTTAACTTCCAAATTATGGCACTGGCTTTTGGCTACTGTTGTAATGATATTTCGTTCAACTGATCAAAACGTGGCCTGAGTTAACGAGCAGATGGCCAACGAGCTAGTATAAATTGTCAAATCATTCTCTAAATATTGGTATGAAATTTGTGACTGTTAACGTAACGGTCAACCAAACAAGGAGTTTTAGATTAAACTGTGAATACAATCATCGCCAACCCAAGGTTTCTCTGTACAATATTTTTATTGCGACAAACAATATACTAAGAAAAAAGAGAATGAAGAATTATAGATAAATAGTGGCTGTAAGAGCTGCAAATTTGAGCTACTTGTGCTAACATTTTTTTCGGAATATACAAACGCGCGCCGTATACAAGTATGCTGTATAGTATAGTTCTTGGATGAATATTCAAATAATCCAGAAGAATTATATGAGCAACTGGATGACCATTGATGAAGCAAAAATCAGGATGTACACCATCTCCTTGATGCTGACTCCTGATTGTCAGATATAAATTTGCAGGAAATAAGTTTCTTCATTAGAAAATTTATGGCAACAAATGAAACAGAATAGATTAGTGACACTCTAATTCTATCCGGCATGAATTCGGATTAATCGAGTCAGTGAGTTTGAGTAATAACAACTAATATATTTAGAGAATACATGGCTCTAGCTATTAACCCATACCTATACTTAGGTGAGAGGATGTTGCCTTGGGAAGTTCTGGAAGTGAAATAGCTGCAAAAATATATTGTTGTTATGAAAATTAAATGACAGTTGTTTGATAAATGGATAATCAGAAGGAGAGGAAAATGAAAGTTCTAACATTATTGCAATTGTAAAGAAAGCTAATTATATCTCTGTAATTTTTAAAGGAAAAGTTGTACATACTGTTGTTGTTGCAGGTAGAAGCAGCACCAGAATATGCTGAGGACCAAGGAGCTGCCACATTATCATTAACATCACAAATGAAGCCAATTCCTGAACTCTGGTCATATGTTAAATCTGTAGGCAAGCTGGGCAAGAGGCATCCCGATTCTACAGTAAATTTAAAACAAAAAATAAATCAGCCAAACATGAGAAGTTTCTACTCAACAATTGCAATTCTCATTAGACATAAATATCATTCAACTACTGAGCAGAAAGAAATCAGAGAAGCATCACTCATTCATGTTGCTTTTCCTAGCTAAGAGTCTCATATCATGCATTCCATGTGCTAAACAATGTTGTGCCCTATAAAAACGATGATATTAAACTACATGCCTCACACTATATAGTGTATATAAGCAACAAATCATATGTTACACTACAAAAAAATCGATTAAAAAGTTCAACATGTCAATAGAACCAACTCCAGATTGATGAAGTGTGTCCCATACTTCTGGAGGATCAAGATCAAATCAGATATTTCAAATCAATTTACTTTCATTTGTCTTCTCTTTTATGTGGAAACATATAATTACATTAGATTATGGAGTGCCATTTCATGGGGTTAATATAGAGAAGCTGTTCGGAATATGTAAATAAACTATCTAGTTGATACAAAGACAGTCCTATAATTTAGAGTAATTCATTACCTTTTTCATCCACTGGTACATCAGTATGTGGCAAATGAAAATCCAGGGTTCCGCAGCAGTAAGAACAAATTGAACACCAAAACAATGTCAATAATATAAACAATACCAAGAGAAAATCATTGCAGGATGAAAAAGATGCAGAAAAGGCGCTAACCTTGAAGAGAAAAATCCTTGAGGTTTACATGGCAAAGGTCAAAAACATTGCTGGTGATATTAGCTTCTTGCAACTTCTTTCCAAGCAATGTAGCACAATTTAAAGCTTGGAGATTTGTAATGAAGCTCTGCTGTTGCAAGCGCGACAAGTAACTATCCATTGCATTGCAGCAGGATGTCTGATTACTCGTTACCTCTCCACATTCTTTAGTAATGTCCTTTATTTCAGGAAATACCAATGGACAGACTACCAGCGTAAACAAACGAATAGTTCAGAAACAAAAATAGGCCTGGTTTTATCATCTCAAAAAATATGTATCCAAATTAAAGATGACACATTATGCATGGCCTTGGTCAAAAACTTTCGAGGACAGAGTTAAATTGTATAAATTTCAAATTATGCAGATTTGATATTCTATTAAAGAGGCAAAATTACAAAGTTTCCAAGTTCTCAACAGTTTTTCATCCAATTTAATATTTGACTTACATTTGTTAATGTCACAGCTTGAAAGTGCTCTGATGATTCTATTAGCTGAAGAAGGATTAAATTTGCTGGCCAGCCATCGCAATACAATGCTCGTACAGTCACTCATAAGAGTTAATTTCTCAGGCAAAATAAGGGAGCCACTGAATCTTGTTACATTGTTATGCCTGACAGCTAAAGTTTCAGCTGCAGCAGATATAGCATTCTGGCAAATTTGGTTGCAGCACTCAATAGTTGGATCTATTTTTTCACAAGCAACTAGCAAAGCTGATGTATTTAAACTGTTTTCGATTTCGTTAACATCTATAACAGGACAAGAGGATTCTGTAAGATTGGAGGGATCCACAGAACAAATCTCAAGAAGCTTCTCACTAGCACCTTGACTTTCAAGAATCTGTTCAACATCCGAAAGGCAGTGCGTAGCATGAGTCAAGTTCAGCGCGAGCCTTTGTGACTGAATACTAGCCTGCCCTACAAGAACCACTAGGCTGGCATCAAATTGAGGACAACATATCACATTAGCAAGATATGGAGCAAGTGAAGACCAGCAATTAGTCGCTGTTGTTCTCAAAATACTGTCTGCAGCTGAAAAATTGAATGCACAATGTCCTGAAAAGTTAAAAACAGCACCATTCATCAGTAACCAGCTTATATCAACTCACTGGAATTTTGTAGTAAACAATCCCTATGAGGTATTATCAGTCTATATGTTGCATACCTGATAAATTTGGTACACCAGTATATGTAAATGGCATCAACGGTGAAGGTGCATGCATCGGCAACATAGATTCTGGAGCAATGCTAGGTGAGATGTTTGGAGAGGCATCATAATGAGTTCTACTCAACATATCAGAGGACAGAATATCACTATCTTGCATGCACAGAGATCCATGAATTCCTGAAACTGAGACACAGTTCATAGAGATCACATAAATGATTGAACATCAGTCAGAAGAAATCTATCATCGCTAATTGAATCCAGAAGGCTGTGAGTTCAATTAATGATGCACATCGAGGTGTTGTTTTCCAACACGGAGGTCATCATGTTGGCGTCTTAAATATAAACAACTTGCTTATGCACAAATGCTATTAATGCACCAAATGTTGAAGTGACCTGCATTATTAGTTACTCACGTCGCTTACACTGATCACTCTAGGTCTACCTTATCACATCTGTATATTAATTAGTTCCAAAATAGTAGGGACGTCTAATCATAATTTGTAGATCCTGTCAATAGGAATGGATATTTCTTCAAAGAGAGTGAGGTTCAGATGATAAATTTTGCTTAACAGTCACAAAGTAGAACAAGAGCGCAGCATATGAGGGTTCAGACACGTACTACACTCATAAATTCCTAAGAAGAAATAAGATACCAAGTACTAGAAGAAATTCTCTACACTTATTTTGCCACCTCCTCCTCCAAGAGCACAAGATTTGTTTGCTGAATTCATCTTGATTTAGAGAAAAACTCCTTTAGAACAGATAGGAATCCTAGTTCTCAACGTGGGAAATATGATCAACTTTGACTTGCAAAATCCAATACCAAACACTGCATCTTATTAAAACGAGAAAGGGAAAGAAGAAAACAAAAGCCACTAAACCAAGTATGCTCCTTTATCTCGTTATCACCAATTCCAAGTATCAAGAAAGCACCACTCGGTGTTAATTCAAGAACACAATGCCATCCATTTTCAAAACTTTACTTCCCAATTATGTATGGCTGATGACTCTAGAAAAGTCAGACTGACTCAAATCCTCATGAAGTACAATTCATTACATTGCATCAAGATAATTTCTTCCTTAAATAAGCAATTCAACATCTAATCAAGCATTGAACAATGGCTAATCAATGAAAACCACTTACAGAAAAGCAACACTAGGGAGACTTGAATCAGGAGAAGTTGAGACTCTGTGCTCATTTTTCAAGTTTTGATCACTGACATTAATGGCAAAGAATGCGTGTGTGTATATATATATATATATATATGTATATATATGTAAACACTGAACACATATGTATTACGTTACTGGTATTTCATAGTATGAACATATATAGTAATTTGTACGCTTAATTAACTAATAAGTCTGGGTATTTTCAAGATTAGTGAATACAGCTAAAGGAGTGGACTTTTGTTGCAGTGAAATACGTACTGCAGCGCTGGTTTCAAAAGTTCACACAGAGAGGAGTAAAGGAAGCTAACTAGCTGGCCGTGCTCTCGCTTTCAAATGAAGATTAGACTCACGTGCCGGCGATTCTGCCATATTAAGGTAGCTTAAACTGATTGGATTGCTTGAGGAGAAGAACCTGTGTTTCCTCCATATATAGCATCTTTCGTCTGATTTCCGTCCCGTGCGTACGGGAGAGGGTAATTAAGGAACTCTCCTTTTTTTTTCTTAATTATTTATAAATCTTATTTATATTATTAATTTTTGTGATCTATAGTACCTTTTTATGTAGGTTTAGTTTAGATATGTAATGTTCCAAAACTTAATTTGAATATTTTATATCTGAAATGACATTAAAAATTAAGTTGTTTGGCTCTCGTGCTCCAAACTTCATCTTTGGAAAATGAAATGGGAATACGATAACTTCTCGGAAATATTTTTCTTTAATTAAGTTTCGGTAAAATGCATAGTTAACTCATCAACCTTTTAGTCAAATCCTTGTTACACACCCAACAAACACGGGTAAAGTTTTACACATCCAACATTTCCCAAGTGTGTCTAAGACCCCCCAAACTTGACCAATCCTTTTAATAATTCATAGGGTGTATTACACGCGCTTGACTTACCATTGACTATTATAATACCCGACCCATCTGTCAAATAAACCAATAAGATGTTACTTGACCCGACCCACTCCGATAAAAATGCTAAGTGCTAATAATCCCAAAACAAATTCCCCATTTCTCGACTCTTCTTTCATCTTCCACCGAAGCCATTGAAGGAGATCCGTCCAGTGCATGTGGATATGATCTGCATCGGGTAATTTTACCACTCACAAGCGGTTGATTTCAAGTCCTTCAGGTGAGGTATGCACATTTTATCCGCTCCAGTGCATGTGAGTTTTGTTTTTTTGTTATTTATGTTTAGTTGATTTAGGGTTTTGTACTTTTTTGAAGAGGAATCCTTTGTCATTCTCAATATTACTTTTTGTTTGTCATTTTTCTGCTTTTTAAGAGTGTTTTATTGTTTGTTGTATTCGGCTCTTTGTAAATGGTGTCTAAAGTTAGGGTTTTTTAGTTCTTTATTGTTACACCTGATTTAAATATTGTGAATTGCTTTGGCTTTATGTTTAGCTTTTTATTTTTTTTATTCATTACTGCTTTGGCTTTATGTGTAGCTTTGTATTTCTTGCCTTTCTTTACTCATTACTGCATATTGCTTTGGCTTTATGTGTAGCTAGTCAAATCTTTATTTATTACTGCTTTGCCCCCTTTTGCAGGAAAAATATCTTTTAAACTGATTACATTAAAATGGTATCATGATGGGGTGTTAGTTTCAGGTACTTTTGCTCGATATGTGGGGGTAGTCAATCATTGACATTAGATGTAGATGTGGATATGTTATCAATTTTTGAGCTTATGGACTACACTAATCGAATGAGGTTAAAAGATGTTGATGAGATGTATATTTGTCCCATGGACAGAACTGATAAATTGATAAATATACTAACTGATAAGGATATATTAGAAATTTCAAATGAATTGGAGGATGGGGATACCCTAGATATTCATGTCACACGTGAAGCCCTTTTAATGGTTGTTCACATAAATGTTAGTGGGCCAGGGTTGGTAGGATAAATAGTGAGGCTGATAAATTCACTATAAACTTAGAAGAACAAGAGGGAGAACATGTTGAAGAGGGGGAAACAGAGGAAGATGATGAAGGTGAGCTTAATGAGGAGAATGACTCAGATTTTGATAATTCATCTGAGTCTGAGAGTAATGGAGTTTATGTAGATGTTCATGATGATAATCAATATGATTCTGATGTACATGAAGAGTTTGGGGAGTGTAGGGAAGTGTTGAGGAAGCATAGGAGGAAAATGAGTGAAAGGCTTAAAGATAAGGGTGACATAAATCTAAGAGATGATATAGATAGTGGGTTTGATGAGTTGAAGGATGAGAACAATTAAAATAGGTATCCCTTGTGCTCATGCAATTGCTGCAATGCACTTCAAAGAGATTGAGCATCTTAATTACATATCTCATTGGTACCATAAATCAACTTACCTGCAAGCATACTCAAAATTTATCCAATCAATGCCTAGCATAATAATGTGGCCAACATCTACCAATCAACCCATTGAGCCTCCGCCAATTAAGAATATGCCTGGAAGACCCAAGAAGAAGAGGAGAAGAGAAGAAATAAAATATTCTAAATATGGCAAGTTATTAAGGAGTGGTAAGGAAATGAGCTGCTCAAATTGTGGTGGTTATGGACACAACAAGATAGGATGCTCCACGGGTCCAACTAGAAGAGGCAGGGGAAGCTCTGGGTTTGGATTATTTCAAGATGGCTCTGGCTTTAAGTCTTTTTCTGTAAGTATTGCAGAATTTCAACTTATGCACTTTGTTGTGATTATTATTAATCAAGTCCTTTTCTTGGTAGTATGGTGGTGGTATTCAAAGAGTGGTTACAACTGGTCAAAATGGGTATTCTGCTGATATTCAAGAGTGTGCTTACAAACCAACAAAAGGAGTCAAGTGGAATGGCAAACCTGCAATTACAACAAGGCAACTCCAAAGAGTTTTTGCATCCTATGCCAACCTTAGTCAAGCAAACTCATCCTCTCAGCCGACTAAGATTAGTTAGCATGTTGTGTTCCTTATGTGATGCTAAGTTTGTTTTGAAGTCTAGTGTAATTTTTGAACAATAGAACTGCAATCAAACTGTTAAGCTTTTATATACTATGGTAGTCTTTATTGAACAACGTGGATATAGATTGATGACTCCATAGGGTATATTGCAAATAGAGGCTGCAGCTGAAGCACAAGTTATGAATGCTGAAAACAGAAGCTGTAGCTATGTCATCAAGCGATATAAAAACTACAGTTATGAATGCTGAAACATTAGATGCAGATGAAGCACAAGTTAATGATTGCTACTGTAATACTTAGCAAATGAACACACGGCCTTTGCCAACACCATCAACAAAATCTATGGCAGAATAAACTTCTTTCATTAACACAAAAAAATTACACTTCAAGAAGATGCAAAAGGATTACACTTGCAACATGGGTGAAAATAACCTAACTACTATGATAGATGGTTCATAGACTATTTTACAAGTTTTTACATTATGTAACAGTCTTTGGTGTCAAACATAATCACCTTGAATAAAATTACGATTAACACCAAAATTATCAATCGCCTCCGATTTCTTTGATTTTTACTCACCTTCACGAATGCATCCAACGCCATTTTCTTTTTAAGCAGCCCCAAGATAACACCTTTTAAGTTCTCCGGAGTAGGAGGATCAAACCATACAAAAAAGTTACACCTCGTACCACGATCCTTCTGAAAATAAGAACATTTCAGTGTTAAAAACTCAAAAAAATTAATTAAACCAGATTTTTAATACTAAGCTTACCTCATTGAATCTACACCCATAAAAACGACGACCAGGATTATCGATCGATGCTCCACGAACTTACAAGCACAACTTCTTCACCACAACGATAAATATTCTTAAAATTAAGCATTAGACAAGAACCCTAGATTTATTTTAGACGAAAACTCAAAGAAAGGGTTCAAAATTGATAACACACTCTAATTTAAAGATGAATTATACCAGATAAAGAATATTGAGTAAGAAGAAGAAGAAAAAGCTTTGAAGCTAATGGCTGGGGAGAAAAATCGAAGGCTACAATGGCTGAGAAGACAAATAGGTTTAATGTTGAAGATCGATTTTAATTTAAGGGTCAAAAGAGTCGTTAAGATCAAATCTGGACCATTGATAATTGTATCTACTATTTAATAAAGACTTTCACGCGCTTTTGTATTTTCGTTTTATATGTACAACGGGCTGGTCAAGTTTGGGGGGTCTTAGACACACTTGATAAAGATTGGATATGAAAAGCTTTACCCGTATTTGTTGGGTGTGTAACAGGGATTTGACAAAGGTTGATGGGTTAACTATGCATTTTTCTATTAAGTTTATGAGAATAATGATGAGTGTTTATGAAATTCGAATATGCATAACATGACTAAGTTGCAGTAAAGCAAACAAATAACCATTAATTAGGAAGATCTAATAGGCATGTGTCTAAAAATGAAAGATAATATTAAATCTTATAACTGCAAATTCTTTTGGATGAAAAATTATATTAGCCCAATAAAATAAAAGTTAAGTGATTATCCGAGTCGAAATCATATATGGAGTGTTGTGGCTCTCTTATTATGATTTTCCATAGATGATACTCAAACAAACCAAATTATGTAAAGTGTTGTGCAAACGTTATTCAAATAGTTACAACGAACGAAAAAGATTTATCCATTAACATTCTTGGACAGATAATACACACATACTATATGGATTGTTTCATAACAATGCCATATTGGACGGTTAATTTTTTTTTTGTTGCAAACATTATATCCCTTACTCGTGCGTGCTGCTCTGCATTGACACTCGCTTGTTGTCTTATTATGTTTCGCAGACTGGGATCGCACGCCAGCTAGGTCAGATTGGAGCAAGATTTTATGTGAACATATTCCCCATATTACGGCTCGTTTAGTGGCTTTCATATGGAGTCTTTCCTAATTACTTCATAAAGTATAATGTTAGAAATCGATCGAAGCCAGGATACTCAATATGAAGCCATGTAATTATCTGCAAGTTCTAGAATTATCAAATCATTTGATAGAGTCAATTCAGACATAAAGCAGTACGTGCCCCTGCTTGCTGATTATGTACGTTGTTAAAAGGCGAAGAAATATGTTAAACTGAATGTCATGCATCTAGAAAAAGCTTATGGTACCATCAGCATTATTATTATTGATAGTAGCACTAATATTACTTATTATAGATCATGTTTAAAGGTTTAGTTCGACAACAAGTACTTATATATGGATTATAGTACATGAATTAATAATACGGGGATTAATAGTACATCAATATTTCTTGGTGGATGTTTGGGTCATTACACTAAAATTGAGTATACAAAGTATCAACTAAATTTTCTTCACTTTTTAAACTAAAAATAGTGAATTTACAATTATACCCTTGGGTATTTGATATTCATAAGCTTTTTAAAAAAGACAAAAGCTAGTTTTGTCCTTTTAGTATTTTAATCCATATACAACTTATACATGAATTAGTTATTCCATATTGGTATCGGATTAAGATAATACACCAATTGATTGTTAGAATCCATTATCGGAGTCAATCGAAGAAATTTAAAGTGAAAAGAAACCTTAATAGAGAGAGAGAAGAAAGAAAGATATTTTCTTATTATGTTTTTGTCTCATTCTAGAAACATCATCTGAAGTATATAGTCAAACAATGACTTAGTTACAAATTGGACTGGGTCGGGTTCTATATAAAAATGGGCCCAAATAATAAAGAATCAAAGTTACTGACTAAGATGACTAATGGGCCTTGTAGTGGATGAATTATTCATCCCAACACCCCCTCAAGCTGGAGGGGCAAGCCACTCCAAGCTTGCCAACCAAATGATAATGAAGAGGGCCTTGCAAGAGCCTTGATTAAAATGTCAGCAGGTTGATCAGTAGTAGAAATATGATGGAGAGATATCAAACCAGACTGCAAACAATCACGAACAAAATGGCAGTCAATATCAATGTGCTTGGTCCTTTTGTAGAAAACAGGGTTCTTGGCGATATGCAAAGCAGCCTGGCTGTCACAAAAGACCTGAATAGGGGAAGAGAAGACCAAGCCCAGGTCACCAAATAAGTGAACCAAGCAAGAGACCTCAGATACAACTTTCCGTAAAGCTCTGTACTAAGCTTCAGCAGAGGAAAGAGAAATAGTAGGTTGCTTCTTGCATTTCCAATAAATGGGGCTCCCACCAAAATTAATGAAGAAACCAGTTATAGACTTGCGAGACTAGGTACAAGCAACCTAATCAGAGTCAACATAGGCCACAATAGAAGTATCAGAAGTGTTGGATAAAAGAATACCCTGTCCATGATCATTTAACAGGTACCTAAGAACATGGAGGGCCGATAACATATGGGGAACCTGAGGAGTCTGAAGAAATTGACTTAAATACTGGACAGAAAAAGCAATATCAGGGTGAGTGTGCTGCAGAAAATTTAATTTCCCCACTAAACGTCTTTAGAGGCTGGGATCAATAAGGGGTTGGCCCATATCATGGGTGAGCTTGACAGAAGACTCAAGAGGTGTGACCACTGGAATGAAGTGATTGCAGTTGAATTCATTCAATAGATCAGAGGCAAACTTGTGCTGACTAACCAAATACCCTTGAGGAGTCTTCAGAACTTCAAGACCCAAAAAGTAATGGACAAACCCTAGGTCCTTAATCTTGAACTGGGAGTCCAGGAAGGATTGCAAACTGTCAAGCTCAGTCACATCATCCCTAACAAGTAATATATCATCGACATAAACAACAATGACAATAAGAGAAGAAAAAGAGGACTTGGTGAAGAGTGAGTAATCATTCTTGCTAGAAATGTAGCCCCTTGAGAACAGCGCTTCAGACAGTTTAGAAAACCACTGTCTAGAAGCCTGTTTGAGGCTATAGAGAGACTTGAGGAGCTTGCAAACCAAAGGAGAAGAACCAGAAGCCATGGGGGCAGAAATATGAAGACCAGGTGGAGGTTTCATGTACTCTTCAGGGAGATCACCATGAAGAAATGCATTATTCACATTAAGTTGATACACAGTCTAGTTCTTCTTGGCAGCAAGAGAAAGGAAGCACTTGATGGTGGTGAACTTGACAACAGGAGAAAAAGCCTCAGTGCAGTCAATTCCCTACTTTTGAATGTCACCCCTAATGACCAACCCGACTTTATATCTTTCAATGGAACCATCAGACTTTTGTTTGATTTTATAAACCCACTTACATGGGATAGGCTTCTCATAAGTAGGGATTTTATCCGATTATTTACTCTCTTTTACTTAGGTTTTTGGTTTAAAATGCGTAAAGGTATTCCCGAAAACTAGCTTAATGTGCTTGTTTGCAGGGTTTGTTCAAAATAAGGAAAAAAAGCCATAATCAAGTCAAGAAGGAGTCAAACTTGCATAAATACAAGGTTAGGAACAAGAGCGCTGAGAGCGGCAGAAAAGCGCGGCCGCGTAAGGTCCAATGCCGAGGCGGCCACAAATACACGGCCCGCGAAAGAGAGGTTCAGAGAGGTTGTTTTTTAGCACAAGACTCAATGCTGACCGCGATGGAAAAGCGCGGCCGCGAATTCTCTAGCGCGGTCACGATGGTTATTACGCTAAGAGCGTGATTCAAGGTTCAGAGGATTTACAACTCAGGCTCAATTGAAGAATACGGTACGCGTCCAAATTATGCGGCAGTGAATGAAGCTCACGCAGACACGGTCAATATTACGCGGTCCGCAAAACTAAGCCCAACCCAAGCCAAAAATTAAAGAAACACAAATCGCGCTCACTATTCCACGGCTGCGAATGCCCAAGCGCGGACGCGATCAGAATTACGCGTCCGCAAATCATCCGTAGGGGTATTTCTATCCGAAAATTTTAAATTAGTATAAATAGACCTTGTTGACAATTTTAGGGGCAGTTTTTTTTATTTAAGTACGTGAAACCGCTGGTGTTCCCATTTTGGAAAATTTTAGAGTAGATTTACCTTCAAACTTTAGATTTTCATCTTGTACTTAATATTATGTCTTATATTTCATCTTTATCTTTGATTTATGCTATTATTATGAGTAGTTATACCCCATAACTAGGGTTGTGACCCAACCCTAGTGTGGGTATTTAATGATTCTTGAATTTCAGGGCTTAATTGTTTATGGGTTAGTGATATTTAGCCTAATTCATGCTTTAATTGTAGAATTAGTGGTTGCAAATACTGATTCATGCCTTTGTGACTTAGGATCTTCTTGAGAAAGAGGGACCAAGTCTAGAAAAATTAGGCTAACAAGAAATTGGGTGAATTCAAGAGATTGACAGCCCCAATTAAAGGGTTAAACCTAGAGATAGTAATACCCGACTTGATCCGATTTCACTTGCATTGCATTAGCACCCATTTGGGTTTGAGAAAGTCAAATAGGGCATAGTCACTCAAACTACCGAGAGGTATAGAGTGAGCATTTTTGTGTGATGGTTATATCAAGATCTCAATCATAACAAGCTTGTCCTAAATTCTTGATACCTATTAGATACTCACCTAGGCGGAAGTCACTTCCCTAGTGCCTTTTAATCCCTAAAAACTTTCACAAAAATATTGTACTTAGATTACTCTTAGCATTCAATAGTATAAAATTATAATAGAATCAATCACAACAATGTTTGAAAGTGCAATTAGAAACAACACGCACATCTAGATTAGTTAGATACCCGACTCCAAACTAAATTAACTCCTTGTGGAAATCGATCATGAGCTCTTCGGGTAAAACTGCATCGACCACTCATCGCTACTATGTAGTGGTGTAGGGTTGGAACCGATCACTTTTTGGCGTCGTTGCCGGGGAGTTAGATGGTTTTGGCTATCTATCTAACTATTTGTGTGTCTTGTTTTTCTTTCCTTCTGTGTTTCTAACTTTTGTGTGTCAATCACTTTAGGTACCAAATGGCTCATAATGATGCTCTCAGAAATATTCTCCCAGGGGAGGGGGTATATGATAATGGTGAGGATGAGGTTAATCTTGAACCTCAAGTCCAAACAAGAGGCCGCCAGGCTAATGACAACATTCCAAACCCTCTTCCACGAGCAGCATACCGGGTGCTTCCAAATGAAGGTTATGCCAGTGCAATTGTCCCACCCTGGATTCGGGCGGGCAATTTCCAAATTAAAAATGTCATGATGACCCTAGTGGAGCAAAGAGGTTTCTTCACTGGCTCCCCAAAATAATTCATATAAACATCTAAAGGGTTTTGTAGACACATGCTGGGGGAGCAAGCAGACAAACATGTTAGAGGATGCTCTGAGATTGAGACTTTTTCCTTTTTCACTTAGAGGGAAAGCTTTAGACTGGCTCGAGAGGATACCCAACCATTCCATAACCACTTGGGGTGAGTTGGCGGATAAGTTCATAGCCAAGTTTTTCTAACCGGGTCATATGGCAGTATTGAGGGATGAGATCTTAGCCTTTAAACAGGAACCTAATAAACCCCTACATGAAATTTGGGAGAGATACCAGACTATGGTCAAGGAATGACCCAACAATTATATGAGTGAAGCAATGATACAACAGACATTCTATAGGGGTATTAACACGACCAATCAGTGTGTGGTGAATCAGCTAGCCAGGAAAAATTTCATGAAAGTGCCTTATGCCGATGCATGTGACATACTTGATGAGATCGATGACACATCCTCATCTTGGCAGAGTCGGGCAAATGTTCCTCAGGGTGATCCTAATGTCATCCATCTTCACAAGGAACTTCGTGACCACGGACAAGCCATAGTTGAGTTGAAAACTACTATGAATCAGTTAGCAAAGGCCTAGCTTCAGCAAGTTCAGGGACCAAGACAAGTAAACGCCATGGAATGGGTTAATTTAATGGTCAACAAGAGGAGGCAACGTGTTCAACAAGGCAATCAAGATCAATATGAGCAAAGTTGTAGTGGTTACAACCAAGACGAGTTTTATGATGACCAAAGTGAAGAAGTGTTATATGCTAACAACTATCAAGGATGACGGAGAAATGCTCCAAATAAGAAATGGAGATCTCAAGGGAAAAATCAAAACTCGGGCAACCGAAGCCAAGGGAATTGGAATAATGAAAACAACAACAAATTCGAACAATTGGGGGAACAACAACCAAAACTGGGGGAATCAAGGAAACAACAATAGCAATTGGAGAAGCAACAACAATAACAATTGGGGAGGCAATGGAAATGGGGGGTCGGGCTTTCAAAGTCCCCCGATGTATTAGCAACCCAACAATCCGCCTCCATATCCGTCTCAAGGGCAAAATTCTTTAAACAATCAGATGGGGCGGATAGAGAGTATGTTCAAACAAATGATGGAAAGGAATGCCGACTCTGATGCCCAAATATCTTCCCATACCACCTCAATCTGCAACTTGGAAGTACAAATGGGTCAAATTGCAAGCATTGCATACTCGCCCTAAGGGGGCACTACCAAGTGATACGGTAGTAAACCTGAAGGGTGGGAATAATACAGGCCATGCCATGGCGGTGACCACAAGAAGCGGTAGGGGTGGAGATGCAAGTACCTCCAATCTGAAGAAAATTGTGAGTGATGATGTTGTATTGAAAAATGATGATGACCCAATAATTGATGAGCAACTGAATGATGAAGTGAGAATCGATATACATGAAAACGGGGAGGAGACTCAAAATGATGTGAACCCGTCTAGGGAACACGTGATAGATATACCAGAAATGGTAATGTCCAAGGCCAAGGCTCCTTTGACAAGGCCTCCTCCACCTTATCCTCAAATACTTGCCAATCAAAATAATGAAAACCAATTCAAGAAGTTTATTGAGATGATGAAAAGCTTGTCAATCAATGTGCCCTTGGTAGAAGATCTTGAGCAAATGCCGGGATATGCCAAGTTCATGAAGAACTTGGTAACTAAAAAGAGATCTATGAATTGTGAGACCATAAAAATGACCCATCAAGTGAGTGCCATTTTGCACTCGATGGATCCAAAGCTTGAAGATCCCGGAGCCTTTACAATTCCATGTACCATTGGTAATGTTGATTTTGCAAAAGCCTTGTGTGATTTGGGAGCAAGTATTAATTTGATGCCATACTCCGTATTCAAGACATTGGGTATTGGAAAACCTAGAGCTACTTCGATGAGATTGCAAATGGAGGATAGAACAATGAAGAGGCCGTTTGGTATTATTGATGATGTTCTCGTCCGGGTCGACAAGTTTATTTTGCCCGTTGATTTTGTGATTCTCGACTGCGAAGTCGACTATGAGGTGCCTATAATATTAGGGAGACCTTTCCTAGAAACGGGGAAGGCATTGGTTGATGTGAAAGCAGGGGAACTTACCTTCCGGGTGGGCGATGAAAAAGTTATATTCCACGTGTCCAAATCAATGAGGCAACCGAATAGTAATGAAGTTTGCTCTTTTGTGGATCTTATGATAGAGGTTATAGCTGATGACACGAGTGCCATGATAAATGTGGAAGACCCTATGGAAGTTGTGTTGTTGAACCATGAGGATGATGAAAGGGAAGGCTTGGTTGAATGTGCAAATGCCTTTCAAGTAATGGGATCCTACTCATATGGGCCCCGTAAACTCTCCTTGGACTTGGAAAATCGGAAGACTCCACCGACAAAGCCCTCGATCGAGGAGCCACCAAGATTGGAGTTGAAACCTCTACCTTCGCACATCAAGTATGAATTCTTAGGCCCTTCTTCTACATTACCTGTTAATCTTTATGCTTGCTTAACTAAAGTGCAGGTAAACTTCACCCTTGAGGTGATTTAAAGAAGGAAAAAGGAAATTGGATGGACTCAAGATGACATTCGGGGACTAGAGGATGATGCCAAACCCTCCATGGAACATCAAAGGAGGTTGAGCAAGGCCATGTAAGAGGTCGTCAAGAAGAAAATTATCAAGTGGCTAGATGCAGGGGTGGTGTATCCTATTTCAGATAGTGCATGTACTTCGCTGGTACAATGTGTGCCGAAGGAGGGGGTATGACCGTGGTCACAAATGAGAAAAATGATTTTATCCCCACTCGTACTGTTACCGAATGGAGGGTATGCATGGACTAGCGAAAGTTGAACAAAGTGACCCGCAAATATCATTTTCCATTGCCCTTTCTTGATCAAATATTGGACAGACTTGTCGGGCGGGCTTAGTATTTGTTTTTGGATGGGTACTCAGGGTACAACCAGATTATCATTACACCGAAATACTAAGAGAAAACTACATTCACGTGTCTGTACGGAACATTTGCATTCTCACGGATGCATTTTGGTTTATGAAATGCACCGGCTACCTTTCAGCGGTGTATGATGGCAATATTTACGGATATGGTGGAGGAATTCCTCGAAGTGTTCATGGAAGATTTTAGTGTTGTGGGTGATTCATTTGAAGAATGCTTGGAAAATCTTGACAAAGTGTTGGCCCGATGTGAAGAGACCAATCTAGTGCTTAATTGGGGAAAATGCCACTTTATGGTCGAGGAGGACATTGTCCTCGAGGAGATGTCAAAGAAAGGAATTGAAGTGGACAAGGCAAAGATTGAAGTGATTTCAAAGCTCCCTCCTCCTACTTATTTTAAGGGAGATAGGAGTTTTCTTGGGCACACGGGGTTCTACCAAAGGTTCATCAAAGATTTCTCAAAAGTGGTGAACCCCTTGTGCAAGCTGCTAGAAAAGGATGCAAAATTTATGTTCCATGAAGAGTGCATGAAAGCTTTTGAGATTCTCAAGTATAAATTGACAACCACTCTCATCATTACCACACCCAATTAGAGCTTATCATTTGAGATCATGTGCGATTCTAGTGACGTTGCGGTATGAGCGGTTTTGGGGCAAAAGGATAAACAAGATATTTCATCTGGTTTATTATGAAAGCAAAACGATGAATGACGCCCAAGTGCATTATACGATGACGGAGAAAGACTTTCTAGCCATTGTGTTCGCCATGGAAAAGTTCAGGCCATATCTCATGGGTGCCAAAGTGATTGTTCACACCGATCACACGACACTCTGTTACTTGATGACCAAAAAGGACTCGAAAGCTAGGTTGATGAAATGGGTTCTTCTGCTTCAAGAGTTTGACCTAGAAATCATTGATAGAGAAGGAAGTGAAAATCAAGTGGCGGACCACTTGTCCCGCTTAGAAGAGGAGGGGAGGCCCCACGGTGGCCTCAAAATTAATTATTCATTCCCGGATGAACAACTCCTCTCCGTGTCTTTGAATGGTATGCCTTGGTTCGGGGATGTTGCTAATTTTATTGTGACCAGCATTGTCCCGAGTGAGCTCTATTCTAACCAAAGGAAGAAACTCAAATGGGACAGCTTGGATTATTATTGGGACGAGCCCTACTTGTTCAAGATTTGAAATGACGGTGTGATCCGTAGATGTGTCCCGGAAGAGGAGAAAATGAGTATTCTTGATGCTTGCCATTCCTCGCCCTACGGTGGTCATCATGGTGGGGCGAGAACTGCTTCAAAGGTTCTTAGCTGTGGATTTTATTGTTCGGCGATGTATAAAGATGAACGTGAGCTTGTTAAAATGTGTGATGAATGCCAAAGGGCTGGTAGAATTTCCAAGAAGGATGAAATGCCTCCCACCACTATTCTTGAGATCGATATTTATGACGTGTGGGGCATAGACTTCATGGGGCCATTTGTGAGTTCTTGTGGTAACACTTACATTCTGGTTGTTGTTGATTATGTTTCCAAGTGGGTTGAATTTGTGGATTTTCCCAACAATGAAGCAAGGAGTGTGGTGGCATTCTTAAAGAAAAACATCTTCACAAGGTTTGGTACTCCTAGGACGATCATCAGTGATGAGGGTTCTCATTTCTGCAACAAGGCTTTCGACACTTTACTTCCAAAGTATGGTGCCAACCATAAGGTGTCAACCCCTTATCACCCCCAGGCCAGTGGACAAGTTGAGGTCTACAACAGGGAGATAAAGAGCATATTATCAAAAATTGTCAATGCAAATCGAACGGATTGGTAAAGGAAACTTGACGATGCTTTGTGGGATTATAGAACAGCGTACAAGAATCCAATTTGTATGTCTCCGTACCGGTTGGTATTTGGGAAAGCATTCCATCTTCCAGTTGAGCTAGAGCACAAGGCCATGTGGGCGCTTAAAAAGTTAAATTTTGAATGGGATGTTGCAGTCAATCTCCGGGTAGAGCAACTCAATGAACTTGATGAATTCCGGTTCCATGCCTATTCCAGCTCGTACTTGTATAAGGACAAGATGAACTACTTACACGAAAAATATGCCTGGAACAAAGAGTTCAAGGAGGGTGACTTGGTTCTTCTTTTCAACTCCCGGTTACGACTGTTTCTGGGAAAGCTCAAGTCAAATTGGAGTGGTGCATGTAACTCCGTTTTGTGCCCTTGATTTGAAAAAAAAAATGGTAAAATCTTTAGAGTTAATGGGCACCGAGTGAACCAATATCTCGGCAAGTTTGATGATAGTCATGTGGTGGCCTTGATCAATTTCCAATGATGATGGTAAAAAAACATGCATCGTCCCGTGACGTTAAATCAGGCACTTCTTGGGAGGCAACCCATGTCTTCTTTTTTTCTTTTTTGATTTTCTTCTTAGTTTAGTCTTTGTTTGAACTAACTGGTTGTGAAGTTTGTGTATGAATTGTTTGTGCAGTGCAGGACTTTGGCTAGAAAAATTTGCCTAAGTGTGGGTAATTACACGAACCGCGCTCAAAATTTCGCGGTCGGCGACAGCATTTCGTGGCGGCACAAATTCTCAGCGAATGCAGACTTGAAAAGCCAAGAAAATCAACTCTCTTAAGTTGTATTCGCGTCCGCGTCATTTCGTGGTCCGCGTTGATCTTTCACGGTCGCGCCCGTTTTTCCGCTGTCAGCGGACTTGATTCTGCAAATGCTCTTCGAAAGGTAAAAAGCATGGACCACGATGGAATTCCACAGATCGCGCTGAGGTAAGTCGGTGGAGACCCATCTATTTGGTATAAATAGGAAATCCTTAGGACTTTGATACTTTTCGAACCCCGCATTTTCAACACACTCGAGCATTGTTCACTGTCTCTTCTGTGATTCCCAATTTCTTATCATTAATCAAGAGTCAATTTTCTACTACCAATCCTATCTGGTATGCTCAAATCTTTGCATTAATTTCATCTTTTGATTTTCTTTTCTTTTAATTTTACTTTTTCTTTTTTTAAGGTTTAATACATGCCACGATTTCAGATTGATACTAAAATTTCATGTGGGTGATGTTTAATGCCTAATGGGGGATAGGGTTATCAATTATGCTTGATATTTGAACCAATTTTTGCACTTAATGAAAACCCTAGGTTTAAATTATTCATCAATGCATGTTAGGGTTGAATTCCGCGGTCCGCGATCCTTTTTACGCGGTCCGCATTCATGATTTTGTTAAAGTTTAATATGCTTTTAAGTTCACGAACGCGGTGATTTTTCCGCGGTCCGCAGTTGAATTTATGTGGCCACGTCCATAATTTTACGGTTCGCGTTCGTGAGCTTCAGAGAGTTTACCAATTGGTTCCGCGACCGCGTTCATTATTACGCGGCCCACGTTTGTTCATTCGCGGTCGCGCCCACTATTTTGTGGTCTGCGGAATTCCATCTTCAGAGAGTTGGTATTCTGATTCCAACTCTTTTGCGGCTGTAAACACCCAATTTTTGCCCCGCATGGAAATTACTCCTAAAAAATAATCAAAAAATAATTTTAATAAATTTTAGGAACTTTTCTTTATTTAGTTACATTCCATGCGTGTTTAATAATTCTAAAATCATAAAATAAAATAAAAATCATAAAAAATGTTCGAATCTTGATTTCATTAGCATGTTAGATTTTAAACTTCTTTTTAGGATTTAATTTCATTGTAAATGCATCTTCTAAAAAATCAAAAATTGCATTCATAGGTTAATTAATTAATTAGTTGCACTAGTCCGTCATTATATAAAATAAATACATAGGCTAGCCAAGAAATAGATTTAAATTAAATTTGAGTCAAAAGTGGCTAATTCTGCAAAAGCATAAAAAGAAGAGAAGGTTGTTAAGGTTAAAATTGGACTTGGGCCAGCAATCAGGCCCAATTCTTTA
>ML356194.1:0-41454 GCA_005239505.1 Nicotiana paniculata | reverse complement strand
CCCCCCCCCCCAATCTGAAAGGGGACAGCCGCCGTTTTTCTTTCCCCTTCTTCATCTTCTTCGCATCCACCCCCTAAAACCAGTAGCCTCCACACGATATCTCACCAACCTCAACTCCCTCACCTCTTTACTACGGCGCCGCCGAAAAAATCACTTAGCTCACCCCTATCTTCCTCCTCGACCTCCCTCTGCACTTCATCACCGCCGCTGGAGGTGGGGACCAGTCTGCCGGCGACCACCCTTGAACCATCCTTCACCGATTTCTGAGTTTAAAATTAGATATGGAGAAAAATATTTTTAAAAAAAAAGTTCAAAGTTGCACGCCATTTCTGCTGTAATTTTTATACAAGTTTTGGTTTTTTTTTTTCAAATTGATTTTCAACTGGAAATAGAAGCCATCTTCTGTTTGTTTCTGTTGATGATCCTGCCGAGCTTCGGCTTGTCTTCATCCGGCCTTTATTTGGCCATCATCAGTCTCGTTATCCAACTCCTAGTTAAGCTTGTTCGAATCACACTCGATTGTAGTTAAAAGTCGAGATCGTCATTCAAGCTTTACAACGAAGTTTCCGCTCTTGGCTCGACGATTCCGGTCCCGTGCGATTTTAGTTGAGGTCCGCCGGTCGAGTTCTGGCCTCTGTGTCTATTCACGCACTGATGAGTTGGGTTCATTCTTAATCGAATCTCAACGAGTATTTGGCTTCACTTAGGTCCGATTCTGAACTTTTCTTCTTTTATCTCTTCTCATACTCGTGCTGTGATTTCTCAAGGTAATGAACTATGTTTGTTTGATCAATTCAATTGGTATTATCATATGAATATGAAATGGGTGTAAGTTTAATTAATATAATTGGTCTATAGAGTGGGTTTTTTTTTTTTGTGGTTGTAGATAATTCAATTGATTCCTATTGTTTCATGGTTGCACTCTACTGTTTCCTTGGGTAGTTGTTGGAATTGTTTGTCTTATCATTATTAATTGTTTATTTATAGAAAGATAATATCTCATGTTTGTTAGTTCACTTTTCCTTTGTTCTGGGTGTACATGCGGATATGAATTACATTAGAGTAATGGCCTTTGATTTGCTCGGCTAATATGTGCAGCCATGAATGACTTTAGAAATGTGTTGTTAGTAACTAAATTTTGTTGCATCAGGATGTTTCCTTAGGCACAATACAATTAGTTGTGTTTGGTAGGCTTCAGGAACCATATGAAAATTTAACAAGGACAAAAAGCTAACACTTCATCCATAACAACTTTCATAATCCATGGCCTTACAATAATCTCAAACTTAGTCCTTGAACAAACAAATACCTGGCAGTCCAAAAACGCTCTTTAAACTAATACTCCAAATAATTTAGGAAAAGATAAAGAATTTACGAAGATAATAATTTTTGCTTCAAATAAGCATTTAAATTATCATGCATGACTATATAATCTACACTCGGATGTGGCAACTCATGTACCTGACTCTAACTCAAAACAATAATAAAAAATCAACATGTTGTAAATTGCGGGTGCATTTCATGTGGCGCATTTGCAATGTGTCCAAAAAATAACAAGTACACGTTATCGTGACTTGTATTAAAATAATTCCATAAATATTGAAAGCGGCTAAAAAGTGAAAAAGGCTAAAATACACAATAGGTTTAAAATATATAAATAATCAGATAATTTAGTCCAAATATTAATAGTTAAGCGACCGTGCTAAAACCACGGAACTCGGGAATGCCTAACACCTTCTCCCGGGTTAACAGAATTCCTTACTCGGATTTCTGGTGCGCAGACAAATTAAAACAGAGTCAAAATTTCCTCGGTTTGGGATTTCAATAAATAAATAGTGTCCCGGAACACCGTAAAAAATCCGGGTGGCGACTCTGAAAACTAAAATAAATTCCAAATCTGAATAATGTCACTTTAATTGGAAAAACTCCCTTATTACCCCTTCATTAATCCGGGGTAGTGGGAAAAAGGAGGTGTGACAGCGGCCGCGCTCTTTTTTACGCGGTCCACGATGGACTTTCCGCGGCCGCGCCCATTATTTTGCAGTCTGGGGTGCACTATTTTGGGAAGCACTGTTGCATTTCAACTGCATTTCTTTAATGATACATTGAACCACAATGCTAATTCTCTTTCACTGATTGTGTATGCAGATAATGGTGCGATCTCGTGGTGCTTCTGAAAAACCACAAGGGAGGGGAGAATCCTCCTGAGGCCAGGGCAGAGGGAAACAGACTGCACCCTTAGCACCTCAAAGGGTCATTGTCAAGAAGCAAACCCCTAGACCACCCACTCCCGACTCATCTGATACTAGTGAGTACCTCTCATCCCGGGATATTTCTGAAGGGGGAGATGCACAACCTCAACAAGAGGCCCAATCACAACCCTACTGCCTCGTCAATGAATCTACCTTCTGGTCTGAGTCGTCTGATGGCTCATAAGGAGGTAGTGAGACTTCAGCACCATCTGCCTTGCTTGCTGCAACTCTGGCATCAACAACAGTTGCTCCTATAAATCTTGATGAAGAAGATGTCCCGAATAATGGGAGAGGAGGTGATACCCAGGTGGGGGTTTTGGTTAGATCAAGAAATCCCGTAGTATGGCAAGATAGATTTGTCATTGAGAAAGCCTACCACAATTTCTGGGAATGGTGGCCACAAAGGTCGCTCACCCTTGAGAGGAAGTTCATAGAAAGAGATATTCTATCCCACAATCCCAATGTGAAGAGGCAATTTGATGAAAGAATAGGGTGGAAATTCTTCACTAGCAAGCTGCCGGAGGCAAATAAGTATTTAGTCAAAGAATTCTACGCCAATGTTGCCCACATCAAAAAGGGAACCTATATGACTAAGGTACGGAAAAAGAATATCTAATTTGATGGCAAGACACTGAACTCATATGCCGGTTTCGATGATGTGGACTAATCCCTATACTTGGAGAAGGTGGCACTAGATGAGGCAGCCCGTCCATGGCTTGCAGAGGTGATAGCCATCCTAGGGACAACACTGGCTTGGCTTACACCAGGGGTCCAAATTTCTATAAACACTCTGAGCTTTGAAGCAAAAGGGTGGCGCACCTTTGTTTGCCGCCGGCTAGACCCATCCTAACATCACAGTGATATCCCAGTCTCTCGGGAAATTATTGTGGCTTCTATCATGGCGGGGTACCCTATAAATGTGGGAAATCTCATGGCCAGAATCATCACCAAATCTATCGGGAAGGAATAAATGGCATACCTCTATCCCAACTTCATCACCATGTATTTAGAGGACCAACAAGTAGAAGGTACGGATTTTGACAAAAAAATGAAGCCGAAAAGGCCCTTCTCTTGGTACAGCCTTCAGGGAGAAGACAACCCCAAGTCCAAAGGCAAAGCCACTACCTCCACTGGCCAGTCTGAAGAGCCAAGGGTAGTGACCATTGGGTCCGAGCCTTCCACAGCTGAAGGTTCTTCTGCTGATATGCCACCTCCACCATCCGGGCCATCTTCCGCTACCTCATTATTTGTGCCTTCCTCCTTAGCTTACCCTCAGACTGCACTACGGGTTAATCAAACTTTATCCAGCATCAACAACTGGATGCAAGCAGCTACATCAAAGTTGTCTGTCTTATCTAGTGCGGTCACAGCACAGACAACTCCAGCACAGATTCAGCTACCTCCATCAGTGGAGGATTCCTTGAAGCAGATCCTGGACAATCAAAAGAAAATCTTCGAGACTCTAGGTACGCATGGGAAGGTGATCAAGGACCTGGGGAAGCAGGTCAAAAGGTTGAAAAAGACTTAAGCCTCCAAGGAGTCGATGGAGAAGCTGAAGAAGGAGGTAGAGAAGCTCACTTCGGCCGGAGACCTCCCACTTGATTTACTTATGGAGGAGACTGCCCCTGCAACACAAACAGCACATGCATCCGAGCAGGAGGCTGACAGAGATCTCATGAGAGGATTTATGGTGACCCAATCTGAGAACTTAGAGATACAACTGGAGGATTCTGATGGAGCTGATGAGCCTACACAGTCCGAGGACCCAGCTAGTGTGCTTGACCTCATGCAGACAGAGACCACATATGGAGTTTTCTTTACTCTCTATCCCTTTCCTAATCTTATTTTTGCTTTAAGCATTGAGGATAATGCTAACTTTTATTTGGGGGTGGTCTTATTTTGATTTAATGAGTAACATGTAATAATTATGATACTACTTTTCTTTATTTTTACTTTTCATTATTTTTCACTTTTAGTATGTATATAACTTTACCATTCCATGTATATATTCATCCCCATTTTGTATATATTTGTTTCACTCCCTTATTGTATATATTCATTTCACTTTCCGTAGTTTACTTTATAATTTCTTTTGTAATTTTCCTTAATAGCTTAGCTTCTTATTTCCTTTAGTAGCTTCTTTTTGAGTTTGTAGCTTCTTTTCACATATTTGCGAGATCAATAAGCCTTTGGTTTTCTTAATGCCACGATTCTTTTCAAAGGTGGATATTGTGTGAACCGGGTGGCCCTTCCTAACGATGGATGGCGTGACAATCTTCTTAAGGGATTGAGTCTGTTCTTCTTTTTGTTTTGATATATAGTAGTAATGAATAAAAGTGTCTCAAGTAGACTTCACTTGGTACTAACACATTTACCCTCGACCTCATGGTTAGAGACGAGTTGATTGACAAAGAATAGCTCTGGTTGTGACCTTTAGACTCTTGAGTTGACTAAAACTATCATCAAGTGGTCTCTTTGAGCCATCTGTGATCTTCAATCTTAGCTAGGGTTGTCGTGGGCCCTCGACTCTATTCTCTTTAACAATCCGGTATCTTGAGAGGTGAGGTATTGAATTTCAAGTCCAAGTCCCGTGCCAATAAGTCTAGAACTTTCCCTGAATGTTTGTCTAGGTAAAATCCTAAGTGTAGCTCAACTTGAGAAGTGATTGTAGGATCTCCTTGGTCCCATTTGAACTTTGAAAGCTTCCATAACCTACCAATATAATATCCCTAGTCAACCCCTTTGAGCCTAGGCCTTTTTCACTCAATAGCCATATTACAAGCCTTTATTTGTTTTACAATGACCCTCTCTTGGCACCCAATCTTTCCTTAGCATTCATGTTGAACAATAGGAAAAATCATAAGTTTGGGGGAGAGACGAGGAACTTCAAGTGATGAAAGGTTCAAAGAAAAAAAAGAATTGATGAGAAAGAGAGGCAAAGAAAAGGATGAAAAGTCAAAAAGACATAGATCAAAAAGAAAGTAAAGGTTGAAGGGATTCAAAGAACGCAATGTTGAAAGGCATGGAATGATGAAAAAAAGGAGAAAAGTGATTGTCAAGAATAAGAAAGAGTGACAGTGTGTCTCTCTAATTCCCCTTAAGAAGAAGAAAATGACTCAAAGAGTCACAAAAGTATGAGCCACAATGAGAAAATGGAGTGCTTAAGAAAAGATGAACCCATCATAGTTCATTATGTCCTACTCTGATCCAAAAGACTTCATTACATCCCGTCTAAAGCCCTATATGATTTCTAGTTGAGTGAGCTTACATTAGTGGCGAGTTACATAAGGGACAATCATATGGTACTTAGAGCCGGACTTGTGGAATTCCTTTGAGAGTGATGAGCGCACTTCTTCACAATATTTGACTTGAGTGTTCCATTCTAAAAAGTGAGATTTTCTAAAGGAGAGTAGAGGAGGAGGAGTCTGGGATCCAGAATGACCTATGTGAGAGAGCGAACCTCCTTGATGAATTGAGTCAACTCTTGATTCTCTTGTGTCACGCTAGAACTATATAACTCAAAAGGCCGTAACATGATGTTGTTGATAATGCATTTGTGTTGAGGCTAATTGTTAGTCAATTGACGCTTAATAAAGTCACCTTAGGACTGCTGAAATTTTCCTTTCTTTTTCTTGCGGAGGTAGGAATTACCTTGGTTCTTGAGGACAAGAAAAAGCTTAAGTTTGGGGGAGTTTATAAGTAGGGATTTCAGCCTATTATTTGCTTTCGTTTACTTAGGTTTTGGGTTAAAAATACGTAAAGGTATTCCCGAAAACTAACTTAATGTGCTTGTTTGCAGGGTTTGTTCAAAATAAGTCAAAGAAGCCATAATCAAGTCAAGAAGGAGTCAAACTTGCACAAATAGAAGGCTAGGAACAAGAGCGCTGAGAGCGGCAGAAAAGTGCGGCCGCGTAAGGTCCAACGCTAAGGCGGCAACAAATACGCGGCCCGCGAAAGAGAGGTTCAGAGAGGCTATTTTTTAGCACAAAACTCAATGCTGACCGTGATGGAAAAGCGCGGCCGCGATAGTTATTCCGTTGAAAGCGTGATTCAAGGTTCAGAGGCTTTACAAATCAGGCTCAATTGCATAACACGGTCCGCGTCCAAATTATGCGATCGCGAATGAAACTCATGCGGACGCGGTCAATATTACGCGGTCCGTGACACTAAGCCCAACCCAAGCCCAGAATTGAAGAAACACGGACCGCGCTCACTATTCCGCTACCGCGAAAGACCAAGCGTGGACGTGGTCAGAATTACGCATCCGCGAATCCTCTGTAGGGGCATTTTTGTCTGAAAATTTCAGCTTAGTATAAATAGACCTTTTGACAATTTTAGGGGGAGCTTTGTTTATCTGAGTGCATGAAATTGTTGGTGTTCCCATTTTGGGCAATTTTAGAGTAGATTTACCTTCAAACTTTAGATTTTCATCTTGTACTTTAATGTTATGGATTATATTTCATCTTTATCTTTGATTTCTGCTATTATTATGAGTAGCTACACCCCATAGCTAGGGTTGTGACCCAACCCTAGTGTGGGCATTTAATGGGTCTTGAATTTTAGGGCTTAATTGTTTATGGGTTAGTGATATTTAGCCTAATTCATGCTTTAATTATAGAATTAGTGCTTACAAACACTGATTAATGCCTTTGTGACTTAGGCTCTTCTTGAGAAAGAGGGACTTAGTCTAGGAAATTAGGCTAACAATAAATTGGGTGAATTCAAAAGATTGATAGCCCCAATTAAAGGGTTAAACCTAGAGATAGTAATACCCGACATGATCTGATTTCACTTGCATTGCATTAGCACGCATTTGGGCTTGAGAAAGACAAATCGGGCATAGTTACTCAAACTACCGAGAGGTATAGAGTGATCACTTTTGTGTGATGGTTATATCACGATCCCAATCATAACAAGCTTGTCCTAAATTTTTGATACCCATTAGATACTCACCTAGGCGTAAGTCACTTCCCTAGTTCTCTTTAATCCCTGAAAACTTTCACAAAAATATTGTACTTAGATTACTCTTAGCATTCAATAGTATAAAATTAGAATAGAACCAATCACAACAATATTTGGAAGTGCAATTAGAAACAACACGCACATCTAGATTAGTTAGATACCCGACTCCAAACTATTAACTCCCTGTGAAAATCGATACCACCTCTTCGGATAAAACTGCATCGACCACTCCTCGCTACTATATATTGGTGTAGGGTTGGAATCGATCAGCTTCTTGTTAGGAGGAAGAGGTATGGTTGGCATGTAGAGCTTTAAATTCTTGTAGCATAGCCTCTTGCCAAGCAGGATAAGATGCAGCATGTTGGTAAGAAAGAGGTTCTTGCATATACAGCTCAGTAGGATAGACCTTGGGGATGGAAGAATTAGGTTTGGTAATAGCTGAAGAACATACATAATCCTTGAGGTAAGGAGGATTAATACCCTAGTGGACTTTTTAAGAGGAGAATTGGAGGGAAAAGAATCAGACACAGGAGAAGGAAGAGAAATATGAGGAGAAGAAGGGGTGAAGGAAAGACTGGAGGAGGAGAAGGAAGGGAGGATGAGGAGGATATACTGTCCTCAAAAGGAACAGAAGAAAAAGGTTGTACATGAGGAGAGGGAGAAGAATAAAGGAATATGTGCTCATGAAACACAACATCTCTAGAAAAGAAGATGGAATGATTGGTGAGGTTAAGTAGTTTGTATCCCTTTACCACAAGGATATCCTAAGAATACACATTTGATAGCTCTAGACTGAAATTTATCCCTGTCAGGTTTAGGGGTAGTGGCAAAATATAAACATCCAAATGATTTGAGGTGATCATAAGATGGGGGAGTACCATGAAGTATTTGGAAGGGAGGCATGTTATCTAGGATAGAAGAAGTCATCCTATTTATTAGATAAGTTGCAGCCAACACACATTCACCCCACTATTTAACATGAAGATGAGATTAAAAGAGTAGGGCTCTAATGTTTTTAAAGTATGTTTGTGTTTTCTTTCAAGCACTCTATTCTGTTGTGGTATTTGAGTAGTTTGGTGAAGGATCCCATTTTCAGAGAAGAAGGCTTTTGCTTCAGTACTCCCACCCAGTTCAAAAGCATTATCTGCTTTGAATGTTTGAACAGATTAGTGGAAATGAGTTTGAACCATTTTTATGAAGGCTTTAATAATTGTAAAGTCATTGCTTTTACATGATAATAAATGGGTCCATGTTACTCTAGAGAAGTCATCAACAATGGTAAGAAAATATCTAAAATCATTATATGTTTTGGTATGATAGGGCCCCTAGAGGTCTAGGTGAACCAGCTGAAAAGGGGAAGTAGATTTTATATGACTTTCAGGAAAAGAAAGTATTTGTTGTCTAGCCATAGGACAAATAGAACATGAGAAAGATTGTTTAGAAGGAATAATGTCATATAAAATTGAAATTGATTTCATATTATGAAGAGTCATGTGGCCTAACCTTTGATGCCAAAACAATTTCATTTTATTAACATTGGTAGGAGAATTACAAGAGGGGATGGGGAAAGGGATAACAGAATTGAAAACATTATGTATTAGAAACATTACATGCATTACCATATGGATTGACAGAAATAGAATATGAACATTCAAACATGTCAGGGAGAAAAAAATATAGTCCATGAGAAGCTACCAATTTCCAGTGGCCTCTTCAGAGAAGGGCCCTGCAAAGTTGGCATAGGCAATATTGTCACCAGAAGTGGAAGTATGACTCCTAGTATATATGTGAGCCTGCTGAAACAGGGACATGAGGTGTTGATATTGCTCTTTGCTGAAACCATAAGTTTTGGTTTCATTTGGAGGTACCACTTGAGCAGCATTATCTTCCACTTGTGCACAAGAAGCAGACCTTTTGCTCTTGGTAAACTTGAAGTCAGTAGGAAAACTATGAAGCCTATAACATTTGTCTACTGTGTGCCCAGGTTTATTGCAGTATTTGCAAGACACAGAAGAAGACTTCCTAGTTTGATCAAAATTGATTCTTTGGTTGAAAGGCTTTGCACTATGTTGGTGGTTTTCAGAAGGATTGGAGTTGGATGAAGTAGCAGAAAAGGAAGTTGAATCACCACAGAAACCCAAATTTGGAGGCTGGTTTTCCTATTGGTTTTTATCATGTTGAAGCAAAGAATATGCTTTGCTAATTGAAGGAAGTGGAGACATAAGCATGATGCTACTCTTAACGGTGGAATAGACTTATTTAGGCCATTCAGAAATTGGAAAAGGTGTTGGTCTTTAATAAATTTGGTTAATGCTCCATAAGATCATGTAGGACCAACATAAGCAAAATTTCAATTCCCATAAAACCTTCATTCTAGTAAAATAAGTAGCAATATCAGAAGACCCTTGGGAGGTAGAACTAATTTTCCTTTGGATTTGAATGTATTTGGATCTATTTGACTGCCCAAACCTCTCATTTATGTCACATCACACTTCTCTAGCAGTGTTGAGACACATGACCCTCACTGTTATCTCCCTAGCCAAATAATTGGTGATCCAAGCCTTCATCATATCATTACATCATTCTCAGAAGGGATAATAGGGAGAGTTAGGTGGAGGTTGAGCTACTTTACCAGTCATTATTCCTAATTTGTTCTTGGTAGATAAGAAGGTAAGCATACTTACGCTAATGTACAAAACCAGTTCCATTAAACGGTATGGCAATTAATTGGCTTCCAGGACTATCAGAGGGATAAACATAGAACGGGTGAGACGAGTCCACAGTGAACTCGAAAAAACCATCAGCAGTAGATGAAGGACTTCCCATATTCATACACAAAAGCAAATTTCTAGACTAACAATTCATAGAAGATCACGGAAGCAGTCCAAGCTTCACAAGTAGAACAAAAAAGCCCTAATTTCATCTAGGTATTCATATGCAAATGAGAGAATAGAGTTTTTACCCCCCTTCTTCGCACACCTGAAGAAGCTAAGGTCTTCTAATAACAGGAACATACGAAAGCTTCAAAAAAAAAATCAGAAGGTTCTGACATGAGACTCTTCGATCTGAACGAAATCAGCGAACCAAACTTGATGGTTACCATCGCACGAAAGCTCTGAGTGAGACAGATCGATTGGAGAGCTCTGATACCATGTTAGACTCCATTATCAGAGTTAGAGAGAAAAGAGAGAAGAAAGAAAGATACTTTCTTATTATGTTTTTCTGTCTTATTCTAGAAACATCATTTGAAGTATATAGTCAAACAATGACTTAGTTACAAATTGAATTGGGCCGTGTCCTATACAAAAATGGGCCCAAATAATAAAGAACCAAAGTTACTGGTTAAGCTGACTAATGGGTCTTGTAGTGGATGAATTATTCGGCCCAATATTGATGCATAACATAATACATGGATTAGTTATCTAATCTTTGAAATTACAACCAAATAATGTTTAACAAATACAAATTTTTATACGATGATTAATTACCTTTTATATCATACCAAACGATCCTTTAGTGTCTCTGTCTCGAGTCGAATAATTATTATTGAAGACCCATTTCGTTCGGTGCTCCGCAATTCAAATTGTTGCCCTTCGGCCACTGGCTTATTTCCGGCTTCGAAATGTCCCCCTTTTTAGGTCATTGTTCAGAATTTGTACGTATTTTAAAAAGTTAGTGTAAAAGAATATCCCTTCGAACAATGTCAGATTCAAGTCTAATTTGTTCATTTAATTTTTAGTCCGCTCACAAATTATTAGACTGTGATGTACCGTTTACAATAACTTATAAAATTAACGCTGCAATCATAACGTTTTTCATAATATTTTCAGTTTGATGAAAAAAGGATGTTTAAACTATGGTCTAAAAGGTTCATCAATTAGAAGAAAAACAAAAATAGAATCATTTATAAAACAACTTATACAAAAAAGGATAACCGGCGAAACTTTTAGGTTTTTTCTTTGGTGACGCAACAATTAATTGTATTATTGTGACCAGCTTCACATGCAAGGAAGAAGCTTCCAAGATCTCGCAAGAAAGTAGTAGTATTATACTGAGCTTAGAGTGATACTCCTTACGTTTTAATTTATCTGAACTTATTTCTTTTTTGGTTCGTTCTAAAAAAAAAAAAAATTCTAAATTTGGAAACAATTTAGCTTAAATTTTCAAGCCTACAATTAATGAGAAGCTTTATAATCAAACAAATAATCTGAATCCTTTTTTATTTGTTTAGGACTACAAATTTTAAAAATCTTTATTTTTTTTAAACTCCGTGTTCATTCAAACAGGTTAGAGAGACGCAGGAGCTGTGTATGTACCTAATCCCCATGTGAAGTTGCCTTTAAAGAAAAGCCTTCTTCTCACGCGGCTGATGCCCTTAATATTTCAACTGCCCCTTCAGTCACGGGAATTCTTTCAATTTTAAGTTGCATTATTGCAATTTATACATTTGATTTTTTGCTTCACATGCCCCTAATTTCAAATCTTTGAGTATAATGTCATGGCCGTACTAAGCAAACCTCAAACCATGTATTTTAAAATCTTTAGATTTTAAAAGTCATAAGCACAAATTGATTAGGATTTCTATGGTAATTGGAAGAATGAAGAGGTTGTTAGATGCTCATTTGTCCTTTTCCTGTGTGGTACGTGCCAAAAGAAGGCAAACTATTGACTACAAGAAGAATCTGCATAAAGGACAAGGAACAAAAGAGTAGCTACCTGATGTTATTTCCACATGAAAATACGTCATACATCTCATATGCAGGATATTTTTGTCCCGAAAAATTAGATTGGAAAACTGAAATTTAAAATATATTGGTTAATTTCTAAATATCAGCCATTTAGAGTAGCTACCTGATGTTATTTCTACATGAAAATACGCCATACATCTAATAGTCCTCGTATTTCTACTTTGATCTAGATATGTGGGTATAATTACCAACTTATATAGAGGGTACATCGACCTAAAACAATATGGAGCAGCTCTTTTATAACTTTTTACATTTCATTGGAGATAAATAATTATAATTTACACAAATAACCAGCGAGATTCAATGTTTATTTTTTCAGCCGGCTATTTGGGTATTTAAATAATTCAAAGCATGAGAAAACAAAGTACCATGTTGTCACTCAGAACTTGTACTTAAATGGAAAATGTGACCAACTCAATTAGAAAGTTTAGGAACAACTCCTTTAGTTGTCAATAGTTGCAGATTTGAACCTAAACCTAGCTAAAAATTAGATTAATATGGTTAAATTAAAGCAGTCTAATTAATTTGTCTGTTAATACCACTAATCCCGGAAGATGAAAATATATTGTACTTTGCGTCTTAATACATAACCTAAAATAATAAAGTTTTTTGGACTGACACAAACAATTCTAATTTGTTGAATTAGATACCTATATTTTATTTATTCTTCTTCTTCGACCAACCTTTTAACATGTGTTTGTTATATGATGCTAACAAAACCGCATTTCTTACTTGAATTTAAGTGAATATTCGCTCACTTATTTTAGTCCAAATCTTATATTTATTTTTTTAAAATTAAATTACTACTACATTAGTAAGAATTCTTATAAAGCATAGTTTTTGTTCTTCTAAAAACAAGGCGAAACAACCGGCAACTCCATGTGCTCCTTCTCTTCTCCATCTCTTTATATTTCAAGATTCTATTCTTCTCTTCACATAAATAAACTCTAATAGTCATCTTTCTTTCTTTTTTTTTCTAAATATTTCCAAAAAAAAAATGGGAAATTGCATGAAAAATAGTAAAGCTGATATTCTAGTTCATGCTGAAGAGAAAGTTGATGAGACAGCAATTGAGGAAGCAGAAAAGGCAAAGGGAGAAAGCATAAATAAGAGAAGAAGAAGTGTTAGATTTAGAGTAGATGAAGAGAAAGAAGAGGGTGAAGAAATGATGAGAAAAGGTGTGGTCAGAATTAGATTAGTGATGACAGAAGAAGAAGTGAAGCAAATGTTGAATGGGCAGTTTAATTATTCCTCAACAGATGAATTTTTAAGGAAAATGAAGTCAAAAAGTAGAGGTAATAAAAGAATAAGAAGAAGATTACTTGACGATGGATTTTCTGGAAAAATAAGTAGTAGCACAAATTGGAGCCCAACTCTTGAGTGTATTCAAGAGGACACAGTCTAAACATTAACTTTTTCTTTCAATGGATTCATTAAAACTCAGCTCCTTCATTTCATAACTACATATGGGAAAAACTCTATGCTTCTGCTGCATATATAACTTAGACTCATTCTGAACTGATTAATTATCAATTCTCAATTCCCTTCTGGATATTATATATATTCAATTATAAAATGAAACTTTTTGTTACTAATTTTGAAAAACAAGGCCAAAATTTTTAGAATCGAGTATTTCTTCTTTCTCTGTCGATGAGATTGTATCATTGTAAATATGTTTGAAAAATCCTGCCAAGTACCTCTTTTTGAAAGTTTATAGCAACACTAAAAATTACATCTTTGTTAATGCTGAAAGCAGAACAGGTATTCCGAAATCCTCCCAAATCAACCAACGATTAACTAATCCACCCTTCTTCAACTTAACACTCAATTTTCTAGCCAACTATATATTTGCAGAGCTGTTCCTTAGGCAACATTCTGTGGAAAAGCTAAAATTCCAAAAAATTAATATATATTACAGGTTTGTGCAAAGAAAAACTTATAGTCTGTTTGGCCAAGCTCTTTTTTTTTTGGGGCCAAAAGTACTTTTTTTAATCAAAAGTTAAAATTGAGGTGTTTGGCCAAGCTTTTAGAAGAAAAAAAGAAGCAGAAACAGCTTTTGACAAGCTGTATAAAGTAGCTTCTCTCCAAAAACGCTTTTCTGAGCAGCACTTTTGAGCTTAGAAACTGGTTTTAAAAGCTTGGCCAAATATTAATTACTGCTCAAAAGTACTTTTTAAATTAATTAATCAAATACAAAATGTTTATCACCAAAAGTACTTTGAGAAAAATATTTTTCAAAATAAGTTGATTTTAAAAGCTTGGCCAAACGGGCTGTTAACACCGGTTGGTATTAAACTGATCTCACCAAATCTTATATTAATCTCCAATACCCACTGCTTCATCGGAAAACATTAACAAGGAAAAAAGAGAGCTCTAACCGCATTAACAATAGAATTTGATTATATCAATCAACTCAACATAGGTCCTCATTAATTTAAAATTTAGAAGAATTAACTCAAATAGCCGCTCGTCCAACCACTTAAATTAAAAATAGCCGGTGAAAGTATAATATATATATATATATATATATATATATATATATATATTATATGGATCGGGTGTACGCCGCAGCAATATACATTANTATAAAATATATATATATATATATATATATATATATATATATATTATTTATGTATTATATGTGTATAATTATGTATAATCAATGTTTAATCTATATATATTGTTAGAAAAAATAAATAACGAATATGACCAACCATTTGGGTAAAGATCCCATTAATTTAAGCCTCAATAACAATGTGTTTTCAATCTGTGTAGAATTATAATTATTGCGAGACCGAGAGCACCGTTGCATCCTAGAAGCGTTGGAGACAATTCAACTTTTAGTGAGGTCTGGTTTCTGTTATTAGTTTTTGCTTTATTTTGTCACAGATCCCTATTTACTTTGTATTATTTTCAAGGAATGCATATAAGGAATATTATATATCATACGTATAAAATAAGATAAAATTGTGAAGTGGTACCAAATAAAATCCCATAGATTACTTGCAGGCAGAGTGGCATGATCGTTTCCCTTCTAAATAAGTGTCGATGTACCTATACGATAAGAGATTAAAAAGAATAACATTTTCACAAATTTCTTTGCCCCCGTCAGGAATTCTGAGCTTTTAGAATTTCCCCCCAGAAAATATAGCATAGTTTAAGCCTCACGCCGATAGCTCAGAGTAAAAATTGCACGGAACGCCCTATTTAGTCGTCCCCATTTAATATGTATTCATTTTTTTTAAAACTTTTAACTTGTATTCACTTTTTAAATAACGTCAACCCCCTTTCTCCTCCTCCTTCTCCTCCTTCGTTTTCTTCTTCTTCTGCTGCTATGGAACTTCAGTTCATGAGATGATTGTCATAAATATGTTTATCAGAGCTGAAGTTCGCCAGTTACAACAACAAAAACGGCCAGTTACAAAAACAAAAACTTCAGCAATTACAAACAAAAGCTTTGTGTTAAGACGTGCACAAAATAAACAAAAACTTCAACAAATAAAGAATAAAATTTCAGCTACTTCAGCTCTAGTTCTCCAGTTACAAAACAAAAACTTCAACTCTAGAACTGAAGTTCGCCAGTTACAAAATAAAAACTTCAACAATTACAAACAAAAACTTTGCGTTAAGACGTGTACAAGTTAAACAAAAACTTCAACAAATAGATAACATAACTTCAGCTATTATGCTTAAGTTCATCAATTACAAACAAAAACTTCAGCACACTTGCTACTTCAGACTCGTCTACTAGAGTGCTGAAGTTTTGCGTGATTACCTTTGCTACTTCAACCCCGTATGCTGAAATTATGCGAAAAAGCGGATACACTTGCAAAAACAATTTCGCAAAGCGAGCGCAAGTTAAAACAGGTATAGATGCAAATACACATAAGGTCCAGGGTTCGCAAACCGAATGAAACAGTGAAACTTTTCATGACAAAAGAAACACTTACTCTAATGTACAACTTGGGAGAAACGATCTTGTTCACAGACTCATTCAAATATAAGCATTAAAGCAACAGCTACCATTAAAATTAAGCATAGGAAATGTGAAAACCCCCCACAAATTTCAAAAAACTTAAGAACAGAACCCAAAAAGTAAACTAAAACAGAATAAAATAACAGAAATTAAACTAATGTACAGTACCTTTGAATCTCACCAAGAAGCCTCGATTAATCTTTGCTAAAACACAATCATAATATAAATTTTATTACCAAAAAATGGTATGTTGCTAACTGTTGGCAAAAGATTGCCTTTCAGTGCTTCCCGAAGTAAATAAACAACACTTTGCCCGACAACAGGGACATAAAAAGTTTTAAAATCCTTTATTCCCTTCTCAAGATTCTCCATTGAGAAGCTCCCTCTTTCTGTTGTCATCTTCCCGCAATTAAGCAGCAGCTCATAAAGGTGGCCAATAATCAAAGAGGTCCCTTATTGCTTAGTCAACTGACGAATGACATATGGCAGGATACCTCCATGGTTGAAATAAGCCAACTCCACCTGCACAAGATAGAAGAAGCTCTTAAATGTCAATTCTTACCAAAAACTAATGAAAGCTGAAGAAGAATTTATATAGGAGATCTCGCACTGTTGTGGCAGTTTATTCTACATCAAACAATGCATGCAGAACTATAAGGAGATCGTAGATGTGATTTAAAAGTTTTACGATAGAGGGTAACAGAATCAGATCATCCATTTCTTACTTGAGCATTCAAGCTAATATTGGCGAAAGTACCTTCTTTCGGGGTGATGAAAGACATTCTAATTTTGTACTTCACCTATATGTTGTTCACTAATTTCAAATGTATACATTGATTACTACAAAAGATGCACCATGATTTACCGTTCATACAACAATAATCGCTGTTCACTACTACTACACCCTCAATTGCAAACTAGTTTGATTAGCCATAAGAATCCTCATTATCCATGTAGCTTCATGTGACAAGTCGCAATCCAGTAGACCATGATTTACTGTCCACATGGATTCTTAATTTTCAACACGCTCCTTTTAGTTAGGTATTCTAGATCTTGACATCCTATCATACGACGCATCAATCCCAAACTATTTAGGGTTGGCTATATGAACCTTCTATATCCAATTTGGGCCTGTTTTTCCACATCTGAACACGCTGTTTTAACCCATACACAAAAAGTTCTAGCCATATACATTGATTATATACAGTTATACACATGTAATACATAATTATGCATATATTATACATTCACCAGCTATTTTTACTTTAAGTGGTAGGGTGGGCGGCTGTTTAGGTTAATTCTTCGAAAAGAAAAGATATTGATATCCTTCGTCCAAGTTCAGTAAAAAGACCCAAATTTAAGTGTCCCAAGAGTAAATTTAATTCCTTATTATGCTTGCTCAGATTTCTGAATTTTGATTAAGGTGTTTGCTCAGATTTCTTTTATTTTCCTTTTGTTCTTCGCCTTTCCTTCAGCACTCTAGGCAAAGACTTGTATAAAGGTAGAAGAAACCCAAACACCGTCAAAAAGGCAGCATCTTTATCATTCAACCCAATAGCCACAGCAGCATCTTTCACACAAAGAAACGCCAGGATATAACTGAAAACAAAAGAGACAGATAATGTGAGACGCACCTCGGTGTCGAACCGCACTGTGCAAGTGAAGGATTTTCCAGTATCTGTTCGTACAGTGATGTCTTGACCTGGGCGGATCTCACTAATATTTTCTGGAAGATCAATGGTATATCGCTCGTGACCTGTCAATCCAAGTGTATCTGCATCCTCCCCAGCCTTAAAACATAGAGGTACGATACCCATTCCTACCAAGTTGCTGCGGTGAATCCTCTCGAAGCTCTTAGCAATTACAGCTTTAACTCCCTGTTAAATTATTCTTTAGTTAGGAAATTCGATGGTAAAAAAGAAAAAGACGGAATCAACCAAGTCAAGAAGCAATGCTCAAAAAACCCACCAACAACATTGGGCCCTTGGCAGCCCAATCTCGGGAGCTTCCACTTCCATATTCAGCTCCAGCCAAGATAACAGTGTCTTGCCCAGCAGATTTGTATTTCTAAAGACATCATGTGTTTAAGAAGTGTTAATATAAAACAGTAAAGATCTCAAGTAATTGTCTGCTGTAGCTAATAGGCATGCACAATGCAAACTGTATCTTTGACAAAAACAGGATATCGAACATTAAAAAACGGAAAAAGGATAGTACCATTGCAGCATCAAACACAGAGAGTTTTTCTCCTGTAGGAATGTGGACTGTCTTTGGACCAACTTCCCCATTCAACAGCTTGTTCACAAGGCGGATATTGGCGAAAGTACCCCTAGCCATAATTTCATCATTACCACGACGGCTACCATATGAGTTGAAGTCCCTGCGATCGACACCGCGCTCCATAAGGTACCTAGCGGCCGGGCTATCTTTATGAATGCTTCCGGCAGGTGAAATGTGATCCGTGGTAATACTATCACCAAAGTTCAGCAAGCAGTAGGCATCCTTCACTCCATGGGGCCCAGGAGGATCCATGGTCATACCCTTAAAATATGGTGGCTCATGAATGTATGTAGAATTAGGATCCCATGAGTACAGCTTTGCTGTTGGTACAGATAATTCATTCCACATGGTATTGCCCTTTGTAATAGCTTCATAAGTACTCTTGAACATGTCTGGCAATACACTTGATTGAACAACCTAACGCGGAAAGTTCCATAGTAAATTTACTCTGTTTGTAATTGATCATGGGTACATAAGCACATAACTGAATACATACCTCAGCAATTTCTTCAGTTGATGGCCATATATCCCTGAAGTACACATCCTTACCATCTTTTCCCACCCCAATTGGATCTTTCTCAAAGTCGATATCAACCTGCATAGAAAATCCATCACCAACATAAGTACACAGGATAATCAACAATCAATTTTGACCTGTTAAACAACCATGAATATTTTTCACAACATCGGAGACCAAGACCAAGGTCAGAATGTGCAAGAAAATTCAATTGAGCGTCTAGTTATGGAATCCTGCTTTCCATTGTATTTGTGCTCCTGGGAGCAATGCAGCTTGCACCATGCTGAATCATGTCTAAACACATTCTAGTTAAGCCACCATGATGCTTGAAGCAAGATGCTCAAGACAGGAATGCTAACCATGACCTACCACTGAAAGCGCTCTCACTCAAAAAGGGGGCTTTGATGTCAGAAATCAAACACTTATAACTTTTAAAGCTACAATTGTTTTTATATGGAGTATGTCTTTTAGGCTTTAGTTCCTATCCCCATTTTAGAGTATGATTTGATGATTCAGCAGAAGCAATTGTCTCTAACGGTCTAACCCAATTTTACATGAATCTGACTATGACTGCGTCGCTGACACGGTGCTTATGAGTATCTTACACAGCTGTATAATTTTTTGCTAAGTCTAAATTTATTATGAAAAATCCGCACCAAAGTACCCAACCCGATGTCACACTCGTAAGACAAGATAAATGAAAGATCCAATTGACATAGCTATAAAAAGATAATTTTTTTTAAAGCTGCTTTGATATTCCTTAAAACTTGCTCAACATTGCCACCAACCAGTTCAGCACTCCACTACCAAATCATCTATGACCGCAAGAAACCTAGTATGTTTCTACAGCCTTTCACTTACTATAAAGCATAATCCCTTTTTATAAACTTGATATATGTTCTTCCATCCTTTCACTTACTATAAAGAATAACATTGTGTTAAAGGTAATTCTCCAGATAAATTAATTATATAACTCTAAGTGCATTTACTTACAGTGCCAGCAAGAGCATAGGCAACCACCAAAGGAGGTGAAGCAAGATAGTTTGCTCTTGTCAGGGCATGAACACGCCCCTCAAAGTTTCGATTTCCGGAGAGTACAGCAGCAGCAACAATGTCTGCATTATAACAGTTTGAATTAGTCAAACAATACAGCGAACTGATCATGTCCTAGACAGACTCCAGCCAGGGCAATCGCAAAATATAATCAATTGTATGGACTTACCATTCTCTGATATGGCAGAAGCAACAGATTCGTCCAAGTCCCCAGAATTACCGATACAAGTGGTGCAGCCATAGCCAACAATGTTGAAACCTTGCTGATTTAGATATTTCTGTAGCCCACTGTTTCATGCCGAGAATTACATATTAGAATGTTTTCAAATAACAATGGGCATAGCAGAAACCTTTTCTTTTAGAGAACTTCAATCAATACCTCTTGAGTAAATATTTTGTAACAACACCAGAGCCTGGAGCAAGGCTTGTTTTAACCCATGGTTTAACCTGGAAAATACATCAGGAACAAGGATTAAGAAGGCCTGCCTAAACCTTTGAAGAAAGAAAAATGCAAATATATAGAGTAGCACTGACATGTAGACCCAGCTCAGAAGCCTTTTTGGCAACAAGAGCTGCTCCTAGCATAACACTAGGATTGGATGTATTTGTGCAACTTGTGATAGCAGCAATCACAACACTGCCATGTTTGAGCTCTGCAGGTTGCCCGTGGAAGTCAAACTTAGCTACTTTATCTTGCACTTCTTTTGGCACAGCAAATCCCTGCATCAAAGTAGAACCAGTTGCATTAGCATTTCCAGAAGTAAGAAGCTGGCCTTGGAGACTAAATGGTACAACCTGATCAACCAAGAGGAGACTAAATGGTACTCCCCCTGTTCCAATTTATGTGGCACTCTTTCCTCGTTAGGATGTTCCAAAAAGAATGACACATTTCTATACTTAGCAACAATAACTTTAAAATTCTCATTTTGTCCTTAATGAGATGATTTTAGCCACACAAATGTATATGACTTGTTTTAGATCACAAATTTTAAAAGTCTTTCTTTCTTTCTTTCTTTCTTTCTTTCTTTCTTTCTTTCTTTCTTCAACTCCGTGCTCATCAAATAATGCCACATAAAATGGGACAGATGGAGAAATCTAAAAGAATGGCTCGCTCACCTTGAAACCAACTTTATTATCTAGGCAAGCATGCCAGTCAGACTTCATCTCTTTCAAAGGCACACGGTCATGAGGTCTACAAAGGAAAACAAACATGTTATATAGACCTTATAGTACATTTTACATCTTAATATAGAATTCATGCAAGCCGGAACACATACCTCTTTGGCCCTGACACACATGGTTCAACGTTCGCAAGGTCTAGGTCCAAATAAGAAGAATACACTTTTTCTTGTTGAGGCTGAAATAAGGAAGGCAATAGTTTTTAAGAAATTGTAAGGAAAAATAACAATTATGCAATAGATTAGATCATAACCTTCATTCATTTGCCAAAAAAGATTCTCATACCAAAACTAGAGTAACAGCAATTGAGGCAGCAAACAAAACTAACCTCATTATAGTCGACAAACATCTTATTTGCACGGAGATACGCCTCTATCATTGCAATCTAAATTTTTAGGTCGAGCGTTAGCCACGTATATAGGTGAATTTTCGCACTCAAATCTTCAATTAACACTAGCAGAAGTATAAACACTTACAGTTTCATCACTTCTCCCAGTCAACTTGAGATATTGCAGGGTAACATGATCTACAGGGAAGAAACCCATTGTTGCACCATATTCAGGAGACATGTTTGCAATGGTGGCCCTGTCAGCCAAAGATAGCTCTTCCATTCCATCACCTACATGAAGACAAAACAAACAGTCAAGTCCTTGCCTGGGGGAACTATTAAACACTGGTTGAACTATTTGCATACAAAACTTAGTCAGTGTTTATTATTTACCATAGAATTCAACAAACTTTCCGACAACACCATGCTTCCTGAGCATTTGAGTGACAGTCAGGACCAAGTCGGTGGCAGTTACACCATTTCGCAATTTCCCTGATAACTTGAATCCAACAACTCCAGGCAACACCATGCTCATTGGCTGTCAGTATACAGAAGAAGTTTTACAAAATTGCCATCCAAAGTGCAAATATCAGAATCAACATCAAAATATTTGTCACAACTCACAATTTAAAGTGAAAATTACCTAGAAAGCTATTCTTTTTCAACACATATATAAAACAAACAGAAGAACAGGCAAGAAGCACACACACAGGAAACACAATGTCATTTTCCGCTCAGATTAAGTGAACACAGTGCATACTATTCTAAGAGGAAGTTAAGTAACATCCTATTCTGGCTTGATCTGATTTTTTGGAAGATAGCTATATGTACTAAATGCTGAATGGAAAAAACATAACAAACTCACTTCTTTTCTGGTAAAGTTAGAATCGCATCTCATCTTCCGACCTTTTCAAGAATAAATGATGTAATGTAGTCTTTCATTATTGTCAAATAGGGTATGGAGCCACGAAACTAGTTGATTGCATTAACTATATGAAGATTCATGAATAACATTTTCATTTGGATGAATTCATGAATCACCAAAACTTGCTTTCAGGAATACATAGAATTTCGGGAAGAGCCCAATGAAATGGAATTAGATATGGGTCAGTGGATGCAATGAAAACCCATCTGTAAGGAAAGAAGTACTACAAGGTCAGATAAATGAGGCAAGGGAAAGTCCTAAGTAATCAACTATCATGCTCCTCTCTAATCTAGAGCATAAGTGTAAAACAAAACTCTACTCCCTTGATTTGCATCAGCACGTTTATGTAGGGGAGAGATTAAAATATGTAATGCTTAGGGTCTAATAAGGAGAAAAGATGTCTTGACATATTACTTCTTGTTTTATAATTGATAGGATAGTCAAGAACAGCATTGCCAATTAGTAATTCTAAGTCCCATGTTTTCTTAGTATAGACTATTTGAACAAACTAAAAACACAATGTTGACATTTTTGTTTTGAGAATGAAAAGCACAATGATGACATGTACTTTGAAACAAAGCGAGAATAACATAGACACATCAAATCTTAAAACTCTTGCAACTTTATATGCTGATTGATGTCCCTCCATTAACTACCACATGTGCCAGTCACCAAGTTAATGGATATTCTCCACTAGAAAAGATTTGGCAAAGTGCAAACATTAACACATGCATAAGAGCAGTGGCATAAAGCCATAGCTGTCTAATCTTTGCAACAACACACGAATAAACCAGGATTCAGCAAGAGATATAAGGATTATTACGGCACTCATAGTTGCATACCTGGCCAAGCATTGCAGCTTCAGCTTCAATACCTCCGACACCCCAGCCAGCAACTCCTAGCCCATCAATCATGGTTGTGTGGGAATCTGTTCCGACCACGCTGTCTGGGTAGAGAAATCCATCCCTATTAAAGACGACCCTTCCAAGATATTCAAGATTGACCTAAAATTATGGAGCCAAAAAATATTATCAGCTTTGCAAGTGTGTTGTTTCAGAGGATAAATAAGGAAAGCAAAGCCAGGAATCTCACTGCATTTAAGCTAAAGACAGAAGATAAGTAATAAAATACAACGTTAAAAATTCAGGATTCAAGAAATAGTTAGATCCCAGCACAACTATCACACATTCAACAAATGCAGCAGCACAACCAGCTAAGTGACATTCAGTTTTCATGACCAATACCTGATGCACAATACCAGACCCAGGTGGAACAACAAGCATGTTGTGGAAAGCGTTAGATCCCCACTTAAGAAAGGCAAATCTCTCCTTGTTCCTTTGGAATTCAAGCTCCATATTAGCCTGGACTGCATTTTCTGACCTTGCCACGTCAACTTGAACGGAATGATCAATAACTAGGTCAACAGGAACCTGAAATAATATACGAGGAAAAAAATTACCATGAAGTGGAGAAAGATTCATTCATGAGAGGAATATGAAAAGAACTATAACCAAGGAACTGAAGCATAACACTGTCAGTGATGAATAAGCCAATATATTGTGACACTAAACTAATAGCATAATGCAATTCAATGTTCATGAATGAGATTAATATAAGCAACTCAATAGATGAAAGTCATTTGACTTATCAAAAGTATTATAAGCGCAACTGATAGTTTTCCACTACCTTTTGTCAAACTGTAGTATTGACAATGACTGCCAGACAGAAAATTTGCGTTCTTTATTCATCAAGTGACTATACCGCATTCAATTCACAATATTACATAGTTAAAGAAACTTTGCCATAATGAACTAACTAGAAACAACGCATACCAATGGATTGATCTTGTCAGAATCACTGCCGAGGTTGTTCATGGCATCACGCATGCAAGCAAGGTCCACCACAGCGGGTACACCAGTAAAATCCTGTCAAACAAGACAAATTGTTCAGGTGAACACCGCCTGTCATCTCACACAGCATTCTTTTTTTTAATGTTCAAGACATGCAAAAGACTAGTACCTGCAGCAGCACACGGGCAGGCTTGAAGGGTATCTCCACAAGCTTAGGTGCAGAATTTTCCCAGTCGATAATCTTTTCAACATCTTCCTTTTTCACTTGAAAGTTGTCACAATTACGAATTGCTGATTCGAGAAGAATCCTAATAGAGTATGGCAGCTTCTCTGTTATATACAAATCAAAAGACCAAGAAAAAGTCAATAATCAAACTGCTAAGAAAGATACAAATCAAATTTCAATATAAGAATAATAAGGTCTGCTAAAAATTCTAAAAAGTAAAAATAGAAAGTATTAGAGGGTCTAAAAGTTTACCAATCCTGGGATCGTTGAGAGCAGGTAGGCTATAGAACTTTCCGAATTCACCACCTCCAGGCTTTGGAAGAGCAGTGAGGATTTCCTTAAATGGGTTCTTTTCAGCTGAATCCATCATCAACACAAAAGAGAATCAGATTCTTCTACTGAGAATTGATTCGCATTCACTTACAGCAGCTCTTAGTAGCACTACTATGCATAAATAAATAGTGTATTATGTTTTTTTATGAAAATACTTAACCACAAACACAAATGATAAAAAAGAAATATCTTAAGTCAATTTCAAAAGTCTCTCCCACTCATTGGCCCTACCACCCACGTTCCACTAACCTTTGTCACAAAGCGTATTATTATTTATTACTACTAAAAATAGGATTGACGTGTTGTGCATTAACGGTACAAACTTTATTGATTGGTAATGTTAAATAACTACAATAGGTTAAACTATAATTTTACATATCAATATATATAACTTAAATCCTTAAGCATAAAGCATATTCTTTCGATTTACTTTTTCAGATTTTCTAAATGAAAAAATCCAACTGATTTACTTTCAAAAACAAAATAACCCAGAAAACAAATCTAGGATGAAAAGACAAAAGTACCCATGGTAGAGAGCTTTCGATGGAAGCTGTTGAGAGCAGGGGCGGCGGTCCTGATCTGAGCAGTAAGACTGATCGGAGACTTCCAATCAACACCGTGGCTCCACCGCGGCACCGAACACCTCACAGACCGGAGAGTGGAGGAGAAACGCTGCTGCTGATTACAGAGTGAAGAAGACGAAGGCGCGTGAGCAGCAGCAGAAGAGGAAGCTGCTGGTCTAGAAACGGAAGAAGAAGAAGAAGAGGCTCTTCTCAAGAGTGAAGAAGCGGCAGAAGAAGAGTATTTGCGAGCGGTATTACTATACATGACTCTCTCGATATATATATATATATATATAAAACAAAATATTCAGATCACAACATTCAAACAATAATGATGTGTATTTCCTAGGGTTGTGTGCCGAATTTCTAGAAGAAAAAGACAAAACAGATATGAAGATGAAGATGAAGATGAAGATGACGAAGAAATAACAGAAATGGGGGATGGATTTATGAATTGAGGATTGGGGAATGATTGAGAGAGAGGAGATTATTCAAATGCTAAACGGTGCCTAAGGTGCGGCACAAAAGCTGGGCTGGTTCGCGTTATGGTATTTTTTTCGTTTTTATAAGGACAAGAGAATGGCAATAAAATGAATATTGATTAGGTCAAAATTATCTATTTATTCGCTACTTGGCTTTTATGTTACAATTTTATTGGAAGATTCCTTTGCCCTTTGAAAATGTCAATTTGTCTACGCCTCTTTTTGGAAAATGAAAATGCATACTCGTTATAAAAATAATAGGCCGAATATATATATATATATATATATGTATATATTAATTTTATGTATTTTTCTAATTATCATATGTAAATAGTTGAGACAGCGCGCTAAAGATAATTTGTGTCTCTTTTTTAATTATATTTCTCTTTGTGCTATTATTCTTTACTCTTTTTAACCTTTAACAAAAACTTTAAGCCCTTAAAGGGATTACTTTCTATTAGGGAAAACAAAAGGAAAATAGTATTTTGCCTGTAACTTAACAATTTGAGAGTATTCACTATCCAAATCATAATTTTCTTTACTCCCACAAAATTAAAAAAAAGGGCTTATTTTATTTTTGTCATATTTTAAATGTAGATAAAGCAGGAAATAAAATAAAGGTTATAGTTTAATATGGCTTGTGGCACGCTTCCACAGGCCACGAGCCGTCAGTGTAAAATTGCATGAAGGCCTTCTATTTCTTCTCACTTTTTCTTTTTCCCCCATCTCTATTATTTTATTGCACAATTATTCACATATTTGACCCCCCAACAATTATTTAGTACATCATGTGCATTATTTTAATGTGAAAATAATTAAATTCAACTAAAAGCTACGATTAAACGAATGAAGGCATGTGTTCTTTAGCCTGGCCAAAAAAGGAGATCGAATCCTTATCTTTTATGAAAAGTTTTTGGGGAGATTTTTGATTCTTTGAAGGAGATGAGGTTCTGAGGATAAAAAGAAAAACATCTTCCAAATTCTAATCGCTAAATCACACACCATTTTGTTCTTTTTAACTTATTTATTTATTTTAGACATGAAAAAGAAATACTTACAATAATATTTTGTTCAAATTAATAAACATAGGGCGTGTGCCTTTTAATATGCATCTTTATCATTAGTTATCATTAAGTGATAGTATATGTATTATCATCTCAATGTTTGAGCGTAAACATTGGACGTATGTAAATTTTGTCCCATTGAGAGAAAAATAACATATTTTGTAAGAATCAAATCGTGCAAATGTATAATTAAGTTACTAAATGTTAGAATTATAAATGAAGTAAATTTTAAAATATTTAATTATTGTACAAAACAAGAGTAAGTACAATTAATATTTTTACAATAAAATGATTAAAAAAATTATACATCTATCTATATTATTATTTATAATATTATAAAAGCATGAATACAATGTTGGCTTATAAAAATAACCTTATAATATTAAGCATAATAACTCATAATAAAATGACATAACTGAAATTTTAGATATGAGACTTATAATCCTATTAGTTTGAGCACATAATACTACATGTTATGAATCCTCCATGATTTCCTTTAGGAACCCTATTAGTATAATTATCTTCGGGCTGTCTAATTCATATAAAATTGAACAAGTAAATATCTTTAATCATGCAATCTTATTACTTTTAGGATATTTTTTTTTTGGGTAATTCCTATTACTAATTTAATTTGAGAATGTATTATATTGTCCAAATCTATTTAGAAAAAGTGCAACCTGTATTATTATAAAAGCATAAATACAATATTAATATACTAAAGTAGCCCTAAAATATTAAACGAAAGAACTCATAGGTAAATGAAATAACTGCAGTAACTTATTTTTTGGACTACAATATCTTATATGCTGATTTTTAATATTTAAGAATTTTGTATTAAATTTTATTAAAATACTTAGGAAGATTTAATAAAATCAATTCCATAAGAGTTTTTCATATTGAAAAAATAAAAGTAATATTAAATAGAATGCATAAAGAGTTGATTTGAGGGGGGAAATATCCCCACGATAATATATTTTTATATTATATTAAATTATTTTCCTAATCAAATAATATTTTTTAATATTAATTTTCGTGTACTATTAAAAAATATACAATTATTGAACTAAGAAAATCTTTAAGAATATAAACTTGTGAAAAAGAGAAAAAAGTGGTTGGTAAGAGTCAATACCACTTATGATTATACATACAGATCTAAAAGTGAAATGTCATATCAATTCTTTGCTCTTTGAAAATAAAATATACGGTGTCCTTTTATTTTAAATTCGTTTATTATGTTAATGTAATAATATTTTTTGGAATTTAGATGATTATTGTTTTATTATACATAAAATTTATCTCATTAATTAAATTTATATTAATTCATATAAATTAATGTTTAAATCATGATGTGTTACTATTTAACGTGATATTAGTAAAATAAAACATTACTATACGAGAAACAAGTCCGGGTTTAGAACACAAGTGGAGAATTAGGTATGGGAAAGGAACGGTGACGGTTCTCTTCTCTGACTAAAGAAATATACGAATGGGCACCTCAAGTGAAGAAGGCTTTTACAATACCTTTGGGCCACTTTGCTCCAATATAACTTTTTATTTTTTTTATTTTTGATAAATAAATGCATATTTTTAGTAATATTTTTAAATCTAATTTATTCATCTTGAAAGGGAAATGTGTAGTTAGACGAATAAACTTTTCTTTCAATGTAGACTGACCTTTCTCTTGTTCCCACTGTCCAAATTAGACACCAAAAGACTTTTCTTTTCTAAGAAAAAGCCTCGGGATTGAATGCTGTCTTGACACTACATTTGATGGTCTCTTGGAACAAGAGTTTCCCATATCTTATTTCAAAAACATGATAGTCTCTTCGGTCCACTTTAAGTTATTAAAAAATTCAATATTTAATATTAATTAACAATAAAATTGACTATATTAATCTCAATTTACTTATCAAAAATATAAAAAACTACTCCTAGGCTTTACTTTACGGGCTACTTCGGAAAGAAGAAATTATTCCTTCTTAATATTTGAAAAGGACCACCCAAAAAAAAAACACTTAAAGTGAATCGGAGGGAGTAGTACAATTTATTTGACGATAAATTCAAGATTAAAATTTAATGGAATCTACTTTTATCAAATATGAACGACTAAATTGTACTCATCGGTTAGACTTTTGAATCACGTGGTATAAGGAAGTAAGGAACGCCTAATTGAATGGGTGAAATACACAGACTTGCCACATGAGCAGAATTTCAAGTTTAACGAGTGGTGTCCTCACTTTCTCATGGACAATACTTTTAAGTTTTAACTTTTGACATTCAACAAGCAGGGTCAAAAGTTAAGATCGCTCCAAAAAATGTCATATTTCTGCAACTTTTTGTTATTGAACACGAAGAACATAAGTAACCAGTAAGCTATTAATTCAACCTCATAATACTATGATTCAAAGTGTGACATTTTGAATTTTTGATCATTGAATAGTCATCTTAGGAACTAATCCGTATATGTTGGATTTCATCACTTTTTGTGAATCAATTGCACTCGATAATTGAAACTCTTACGAACAAATACTTTAACTGGAAATCTTTTGGGTTTCATTTCTTTTGTTTAGGCCTATTGAACACCAGTTAGCAATTGGACTAAATCGCCTGTATTATTCAATAAAAGGTTATAGTTGCTTAGTCAAGCCAATAGCTCGAGGACCAAAAATATTTTCCCTAAATAAATATTACATTAAGTAAATGTCAAAATTTCATGTCAATTTTATCTCTAAAGATTTATTGAAGTTTCCAAAAGAAAAAACGTAAATAAACATAATCTGTGAAAAAGAAGAGCAATGTTTTGCCGATAAAAGACTAATACAAGGAAAAGAGGTTCATATAGAAAAAAACTCCACTGCATGATAAAGAATCAAACTCTTTAAAGACATTGACACAAAACTTAAGAGTTTAATACCATTGGACTTAGATCTAAGTGATAATCCTAATCACGATCAGATATATGATAATCTCTTGCAGTATTTAAATTCCAATTTTGTTTTCATCAGTACGCTGACCCTCGATCTCCAACCCTTCCTCAACCCACCTCCAAAACAAAAGAAGAAAAAAAAGAGGAAAGAAAAGAGAATTAAGTTATTCTTAATCATCATCATCATATACTATATTATAAGCATGAAAAATTAAAGTTGAACGTGAAAGACCAAAATGACCTTACAATATTATTAGACTTTTATGCCCTAAAAGTTATGTTAATAATACATTCAATATTAATAACAAAGTTAGTTTTGTAACATTAAATTTGACTTGAAATTATCAAAGAATTTATTAAGGTATATGTATCTAAATTCTTCACTTTACAAAGATAAGCTCTTTAACTTCTCATGTATATAATAATTTTTTTAAGCTAACATATACGATTTATACATTTTATCTTCTCTTTTTATTTTTCTTAGCTTACATATTCAAATTGTTATTATTTCTAAACGCAATTCTTTTCTTATAAATACAATCATGATTCAAAGCATTTTACGTACAAAATGATACAATTTTTTCAACAGGGTCCAGGCTATATTTGGTCAGTACTCTGTCCATGCTATTTAACGTAAGGAATGACATAAAGTCACCTTCCCAATTTCGAAAGGTTGTCATTTTCTCCATTTGACGGTTTCCTTATCCCTTATGCTACTCTAAATTAAGAATTAACAAACAAACAAAGTTTAATTCATTCTAATATTAGCGCACGCGAATCAATTCTATGAGTTTTTCTATTATATCAAGATTATAATAGCATCATTACCAGTTGACATTGACAAAAGATAAGTAGGACTATATTCACACTAAACGAATATGGCGAAACAATCGCTCCAACTTCAGTCGAACTCAATGAATATGAATTATAAAAGGCAAAAGAGATGCACCTTAACTGATAAAAAATTTCAGTGCTTGGTCAAAGCAACAAAGAATATGCAATTTGCTCCGATTCTTTCCCTGGTTCGACAAAAAAATTATTGCACTCATCATCTAATCGTAATAAAAATAGAAGCATAAACGACACGTAAGCAATAAAGAGGCACAAAAGAATTTATTTAAGTTATATATGCATACTATGTTATTTTGATACAATTAGTACATATTAACCTATTATATCAGGTCAATTATTATATTTATCAGATGTAAATATTTTAATTTAATTACTGTATGGATGTCCAATTATGTATTCATAAAACAAAACTAAGCATAAAATACCAATAATGTCGGCGGAAATAGAGAAGCTTCCATGCTGGTCCAAAAAAAGCAACTTGACGAAATATGGGAGTGTTTGGCCCACAGTCCCTGTTTCCAACTTTCCATGCTATGTTCTCTCTTTACTCCTTTTACTGGTACACTAATCATTTTCCTAAGCTGTAGACTAAGAGACTCTACTACTAAATTTTGAGCAATCTACACTAAATACAAAACCAGCTGAGGAAATATAAGTTTAGGAACGAAGAAAAGATCATGATGGAGGTATTGGAGGAACTAGGACTTTGAGGACAGAAAGCAAATTAAGTTGAGTACTCTTAACCAACGAGAGATAAATTGAGACTGATGAAAGAATGTGAAGTACAGAAGTATAGGCTATTGTTACTGTTTGAGTTACTGTTAGCATACATGTCAAGAGCTATTTGAAAAATCCTATGACACATTGGTGTTAAGATCAATTGTCTAAAGTGGAGAAAAAAAAGAAGATAATAACCTAAGTTATCTCGTGGCTCTAAAATTCTATTACCCCACTTATCATATGCACATGCATATGCTTATCGTACAAATACAAAATGGCAATTAAACCCCAATTGAATTACAAGTTTTCAGAATTCAAATTGCGGTAGATGTAACTAGCCCGATGAGTGAAAAAGAAGACATCCCTCAAAGCCCCAACAACAACAACAACTGAAATCCCACTAATGGAGTGAGGTCTGGAGAGGGTAGTGTGTATCCACACTTTACTCCTACCCCTACCCTTACCCTGAGGGAGCAGAGAGGTTGTTTCCGATAGACCCTCGGCTCAAGAAGACGAAAAGAGGCAAAAAGAGAAAAAGAGGCAACATATTAGTACAATCAACAGTAACCATAGAAAAAAATAACAGCATCACAAGCACCAGTAAATAGATGAAAAGCAAAACAATAACCAGTAACCAGTAAATAAGGCCCGACACTATGAAAAATAGAAGAGTAGTATGAACACAACATTAACCACAAGCAGTCTAAGACAAGAACCTATCAGACTAGCCTCACTCCAGTGTGAAGTAGAAATATGCTCAACTACCTCCTAACCTACAACCTTAATGCTCGACCTCCACAACTTCCTATCAATGGTCATGTCCTCGGTAATCTGAAGTCGCGTCATGTCCTACCTGATCACATCTCTCCAATACTACTTAGGTCGCCCTCTACCTCTCCTCGTACCTACCAAAGTCAGCAGCTCACACCTCTTTACTGGAGCATCTGAGCTTCTCCTTTGTACGTGTCTAAACCATCTGAGCCTCGCTTCCCGCATCTACTCCTCCATGGAGGTCACGCGCACCTTCTCCCGAATATCCTCATTCCTAATCCTATCCATCTTAGTGTGACCGCACATCCACCTCAACATCCTCATTTCAGCTACTTTCATCTTCAGGATATGTGAGTTCTTAACTGGCCAACATTCATCCCATACAACATGGTCGGTCTAACCACCGCTCTATAAAACTTACGTTTTAGTAGCGGTGGCACTCAAAGCCCCGTTAACACAAATCAGGTGACTCCAACATTCAAATTAAGCATTTTATTTCTTTTCCTTTTCAATTTCATGTTTCTTAACTGGTACGTTATTCTTTCTTTTTTTCCCAAGAACATACCAGATATAAGCAACTTAGGCTTTTAAGGAACTATATATAACAAATAAATCATAGTGAAAATAAATGGTTAACATGGGAATAGAAAAACTAAAAAACAAAATTACTAAAACACTGAATGAACTTTTATTAGTATCGGTAACAATGAAAAGAAGGCGTATGTAGAATAAATATATTATGAGCTTCAAGCTCTAAATTCCAGTAAGACAGCATGATATGATAACCCCTCAGAGAAAGTTGCAGTACCTGTTTGCTTGCCTTATATCTTAATCACTACTGCTCAGGAGTAGATGTTGGAGTTTTTTTCCCAGGATTGTAAACACTGAACTCCCCAAAGTCTCTTCTACCACTGGCAAAAATATGTGCCACATCAGTGCCTTTTAACAAAGAAAAAGTAGCTGTCACTAAAGAGATTATTCACTTCTCGTTTATCCAAAATCAACGACTAAACCCAAATTACTCCGACAAACTAAAGTTGTATATTTGTATAATCTGTGATATAAACTCCAACCAAGAATGCTGATTTAAGATGCAGCAGACAAGACATATCACACAACGTTGGTGCCTTCCATTATAAGGAAGGGGAGAAAAAATAGATAAAGAGAATGGAGTTATTCATCGAAAAGGAGAAGAGAGATGATACTTCATTCTTAGGTCAGATATTTAATCTTCCCCAAAATGACGATATTCACCAGCTTTGTCTGGTGATGCATATAAATGATGGCGCATATTGCGGGTACTGATATTTTTGACGTGAGTGTTCTTTTAATGTATCTCAAAGTGTCATAATAACGCTCTACTGGCATAACATTCATACTCAGAAAAATGTTTTCAATTCTTTTCTTCTTTTTTTTTGGTTGGCAAAAACAATTCTCAACCAAACACCAAGACAACTAAAAACTACTCTTGAATAGTTCTTCGAAGTTCCTTTTTTTTGCACCCACAAAATAAAAATGAAAATACTTTTATTTCTCAGTGTTTGGTTGAAAAACGGTTTTAAAAACAAAGAAATTTTTGGTCGAACCCTTCAATTGAAGCAAAACTTCTCAAACTAACTAGTCAAAATTTTAACCTCTCATCTTGTTGGGGTATCTCAAAGCTAAAATGCTTAATTATTACTCCCTCCGGTCCATAGTAAGTGACATTTTTGCCTTTTTATTTTGGTTCAAAAAATAAGTCTCCTTTTAATATAATCAAGAATAAATCAACTATAGTATTTCAAATTTGCCCTTGTTTACATATTCCAATATGTCAAGTTAACAATATATAAATTAAAATTAAGGTAATTTAATCAAAATACTTATTTTTTCTAGGAATTAGTATTTTCTTAAGAGGTGTGCCAAAGGCCAAAAGGTCACTTATTATGGACCGGAGGGAGTAGAATGAAAGGTCAAACAAGATCCTGTACGATCAGAATTCTGACAATAGCATCTGGCCCAACATTGCATTATCGAAATGCTTTTAAATGAATTACTCACCTGTGCATTATATCCCAGCCAGCAGGTAAGAAGCGTGGATGAACAGCTTCAACAAAAACTTGTCTCCATCTCTGACAAAATTGACTAATTCCCTCCTCCCCAAGCTCCTTGAGTAGATGATTAACAACTTGCTTCCCATGTGGTCCATGCCCTAATAGTGAGAGCTTTGAGTCTCGTTTGGATGATAGACTAGCATTCATATTATCAACAGAATTAACTGTTCCATTAGATACATTGCAGCTTTCATCAACATCGGAATCCGGAAGAATATCATCATGCTTCACTAGGGATTCTGTTTCGTGCGGGACATCATTGTTCTGAACAGAGAACTCACCATTGACCCCAAAACTCGGATATGAAGAGTGATTACTAACATTATTTTCCTCTACTGTTAAAATGTTCACAGTTTCTTCACTGTTGCTTGAGTTTTCTGAGATTTCCTCAGGCAGAGATGTTCCATTTGCTTGCTTATTATCTAGCTTATCATCTGGTATGGTACTTCTACTAGAATCTTTGCAAGCTAGCTTTCTCTTTTTCTCAAAGCGCCTTCTCTCATTAGGACTCATCCCAATTAACAAAGCTCTTTCCAGATCTTTGTCAGAAATTTCCCGTCCACCATAATAATTCCTGATAATCTACAACAAAGACAGTGAAACGTTGTTCAATTATAAACAATTTGAACTATGTAACTCAGTGAAAAACTGAAAGGATTACTTAAATTAATGGAGGGTACAGAGATGTCAGAAAGCAGATGATTAAGACAACTTGAAACATCAAAGATTAAGGCTAAACATCAAAGATAAGGGTAAATTTTACAGAGTGGTTCAACCTACCCTGCTGTATGGGGGGGAGTGTTGACCAGTCAAGACCATGTGCAAAATATGAGAGTAGCAGAAATGAGGATGTTGAGATGGATGTGTGGGTGTACCTGGAGGGATAGGATTAGGAATGAAGTTATTCGGGACAAAGTCGGAGTGGTCTCCGTGGAGGACAAGATGCGGGAGTCAAGGTTGAGATGGTTCGGGCATGTTAAGAGGAGAAGCATTGACACTCCTGTTAGGAGGTGTGAGAGGTTGACCATGGCGGGTTTGAGAAAAGGTCGAGATAGACCTAAGAAGTAATGGGGAGAGGTGATCAGGCAGGACATGATGCGACTTCAGCTCACTGAGGACATGACCCTTGATAGGAGGTTGTGGAGGTCGAGGATTAGGCTAGAAGGGTACTAAGCGGTTGAGAATTTCCCCGTTCCTTACGGGTAGTACTAGTAGCACGCATTACTTTCCTATTTCTCAGATTTATATTACATCATGTTGTTTAGTTTGTTTCAATTATCGTATTCACCCGTGGTTACTATTTTGGTAATACTTATCCTTTTCTCCCCCCTTCTCCCCTCTTTCTATTTCTTCTGCTTCTTCTTATTCTTCTTCCTCTTCTCCTCCCCCAAACCTTTCTGAGCGGAGGGTCTATTGGAAACAACCTCTCTACCTTCACTAGATAAGGGTAAGGTCTGGGTACACATTACCCTCCCCAGACCCCACATTTGAGAATATAATGAGTATGTTGTTGCTATTGTTGAAACATCAAAGATTAATATGGAAGTGATAGCATGGTGCAAAATTCAGCAAGTGCATCTAAAGCAATTCATTCAAATCTAACCCAGTTATAGCAAAATCAAGGATGCAAATTCCTACAAAAGAGTTAAAGCTTCCACCGCTAAATAAAGGAAAAGTGCCAATAGAAACAGTAAATAAAGGAAAATATGAGCACTAAGACAAAGCGGCAATTTTTCCTCTTGGTGTTAAGTCAAACTCTCTGCTAAAAAATTGAAAATCAGTATAGCTGGCACAAGAAACTAAGTGACCTGCTTTATGTAATCAAATACATCTAGTGTCTTCTCACAGATACGTTCCATTTTAGGTGCTAAATTCAGTTATCCACCAGATGCTCAGTCATAACTAATGGAACACTGCCAGAAAAAAAGGAGAATATTTATGGTTCGAAGCAGTACAAAACGACGCACCATTTTTTAGCAAATTAAGCAACACATTTTTGAAGATATCTTCATTTATATTAGCTAAAGGTACATGTATGTGTTAAACATGCGAACTTCCGTACCATTATTAACTCTTCTCGGCGATTAGCTGGCATTCTTGATCCATGACGTAGCAACGCCATGGCTGCTGTACGCAACTGCAAAGGAGATACTCCTTCCTCCTCTGCATTTAACTTTGGCACAGACGACTCTGATGCATTCTGATTTTGATTAGAATCAACTACTCGACGAACAAAAAGTGGTATTCCAAATTCTGTAGCTATCTTCCTCTTATACTTCTCAGCAGCAGCATGAGCAATTTCATGGCAGTCCACACAAAGAAGGACGATGTCATGAGAGCGATGGCTCTTTAAATGCTCAGGGAAGTGCATTCTATAACATGAAGGTATGATTCTATAACGTAAATAGTGATTTCCTTCACCACAGCCAACACAAATATTTCTCTTACTTTGAATGTAAAAGTCATTACCCTCATCTTCAGGGCGACCTTTAGGCTCAAAAAGAAGCATTATAGCAGGAGGGTCCTCTTCAATAAGTTTTGCCAAATTTCGGTTGACATACCTGCAATCAAATTTCCTAGCTCATATTACCTTAAGTTGTAACCACTGAAGAAGAAGAATAGAAAAAGATATTTCACTAACCATTCAAGTTTTCTACGATCACAATAACATAATAATCGTCCATCATTTGCATAAATCCTACAATTATGGTAAACAGGGGCTTTGCACGAAAATTTTTGGACAAACAACTGCCGAGAAGCCTTCTTAGCAAATTGCTTGGAATTTTTCAGTCCATTTTGTTTGAAAGCTGATTTAACTGGCATCTTCAAACTAGTTTTGGATAGTAGAGCATAGTTGTATACAGAAAGAGGACAACTCCCATCAGATCCCAGGCATTTTTGAAGAATTAACTTATAATCGTCGTCATCCTTTCCTGTTTCATCTAAAAACAAGTACTTGAGGTCGTCCAAGTGACTGCAAACTACAGGTGAAGGAGATTGAAATAAACTACTAATACTCGGAGAGTCTGGATTCTGATCGGCTTCAGATATAGTGTTGCATATACCCATTTCTGTTATAGGAGCTTTAGCTGCAAGCGCAACAATGGCATGCTCAGATAAAACATATCTCAAGCTTTCATCATGTACACGAGCCTAGAAGGATGTAAATTAAATTAAGTGAGATCAAAGAATGTAATCAGAAAATTAAAAATCTCAAACTGGAATTCAAGAAACAAGTGCACCCTATAAATGTTAAAGAGCAGCAAATGTAGATGGGAATCTAGAACAACTCAAGATGTTAATCTCTATATAATAAAAAGGACAAGGACTGCTTGAATTGGGATATCATTCAGGTTGCTTATATGATTTATGCTATAAATTGTTTCCAGCGGCGATTTTAGCTTCATGGATCGAGGGGTTTCCACCAAAGTCCAAAGGAGTGTTAATCCAGGTAACCCGCTTGTAGCAGTATTGAAATTCGTAAGATCAAACAGATAATAAGGTGTTGGTAATTTTGATTGGGATATTGTAAGAAAGAGTGGAGTATAGTGTTCAATTCTGAGAATAGCTTCTAATCATTTGAACCGAGAAAGCATTCAAAATGCAGATATGGTAATCCTTCAATGTCAGGAGCTATTTAGATTGTACTTCCTTGTTATCTTTGAATGTTGAGCAAATGAAGCTACTGTATGGGTGTTGGGGGTAGCTAACATGGTGTGAGCCCCTCATTCTTCACCATGTGGTGAGGGGCCGAATCTTTTTTTAGAAAGCCACTGTATAAGAACAAAGAACACAATAAACAGATGGAAAATCATTACTTATATTTCTCCTCCAACATGAGACCGTAGCGTCATCAAAAACGAAAATACTTCACCCAACATACTCCCTTTTTTCTCACATTACTAGCCAATACATACTCTCCTTTTTCTCACATTACTAGCCAACTGGAGTAATCTTCAAAATCTAAAACCCTCTCAACTATCACCAAGCAGTCACAGACTCTTCCTTCTGGTGCCAGACCACTTCTTGGGGAAAAGTGCACCCAAAAAAGAAACTATCAGATCTGGATCCCTTTTTTCTGATCTGGTCCATTTTTCCCCAGTTAGCTCAAGATCTATCTATCAGTGGTGGACCAGAAAATGTCCACAGATACACAAAAATTTGAAATTTTTCTACATTCGAAAGAGAATCTGTCACATGACATTATGATAATTAAGAGATGACATTCTGATCCAAATTCCACTTACCATTATATCTCTCCAAGCGCACAATCGCCTCACGAGGTCATGGAACTAACGCCAAAAAAGAAGTAATCAGCACTCAGAAATCAAAGCTGTATAAAGAAAAAGGGCATACAGAGCATAGTACTTTCATCTCATCAGAACTTGACATAGAACTTCCTTGATCACTCTGATAACGAGAGATTATAGATGATGCAACAGACTCTCCTGGGTAAGCATCAGTCTCTTTTGAGAAAAGTTGTAAGCAGATTGCATTGGAACGCCGGTTGGCCTCAAGCACGGAGCTAAACTTGTCGTCTTTGAGATGTGATGAATTTTCTGTTACACAAATATTTTCAGGATATTGATACTTCAGATGGGCCAATTAGTTAAAGGAACACCTTTGGAAAAAATGCAGTAACAACAAGAACAATTACACCTCAATCCAATATCTGAAACATCACTATCCATTTTGCTTTGTTTGGGCCATTTCATTTCAACATATTCAATACTTTTCAAATACAAAATACTAGAAGTTTTCTACATTTGCTACCAATACACAAAGTCAGAAATCACTTAACAGACTGAGAATCATACCAGTATCTTGTTCTTTGAGCTCGGAAGAAAGATGATGTGCAATGTACAACAAATAGTGTGCATCAGTTCGAGCATATTGCACCATTTCAGCTGGTAGTGGACGTTGCCTCCAGTCTTCTCTCTAAAATTTTAATAAAGAATAGAACTGTAATTTAGATCAAGATCTTTCCAGCTGAACTATAAGAGAGGTGCACCAGCACTACGGTGTAGCTTGCTGTGCTTAACATGCTGAAATCACCAAATGTACCCACTGAAAATCATGTTCACTGACTATAGGTTAAGAACAGTGCCACGTATTCAAAGAGAATAACCGGAGTCTTATATGCCTAGTCAAAATGTCTTATCTGATCATAGGCATTATAAATACAAATCGAGCTTCACTAACAGTCTTAAGTATGAGATGATAGCAAGCAAGGCCAGCACCAACAGCACTATCATACTTCAAAAGTTTTACTTAATTTGCAGCTTTTATCTAATAGCGCCACTATTTAAGGAAGTCCTTACTTCAAGTGACCCTCTTAATAGTAGTCTTTATCAATCCAGTTCCAATCTAAGAAAATGGAAAAGATACATATAATGTAGAATCCACACATAGTTTTTATCATATTGCTTCTCAAAATTCTATGAGAATCTGTCACCTTTTATTTAGGAAAATCTATCACCTTTTATCATATTCTTTTTATTTTTACTTGATTGGCAGCAACGGGAGCTATATTGACAACTGAGAATTTGAGGAAAGGTGAACTTTTATATAAATTGGTGTTTCATGTGCAAATGTTCAAGCGAAGATGGGGATCAACTCCTCCTACTTGTCCCATGGCATGTTGTGTGGAATTTTGAGATGGTTCTGGATGCAATGGTTCGGCTTGGTGAATGAGGCACTCTCCTGCAGGAAATCCAAAAGAAAGAAGAGAAGTCGGAGAGCTTGGGATGTTACCCCACTAGCACTCATGTAGGTCCAGTGGAAGGAAAGAAATAGGAGAACTTTTGATGGGACAGAGAATGACGACGTACATCCGAGGAATAGCCTCTTATTCCTAGTTTTTTTCTCTCGGTGCACCAATAAGTTTCAGTTTTATAGAAGATTGGGTGTTGTCACCTTCGCTAAGTTCCCCTCAGAAACCGAATCCACAAGAAAATGACATCAATAGTAATAAAAATTAAAAGAAATATAGATTTTCTTAAAAAAAGAAAATCCATCCATCACAAATTTATTTGATAAGGTAAATTCCATCCATCACAACTTATCAACAGAAAAGTTAGCAAACAGATACCTAAGGAGGAACAGAAAGAGTATGTGAAAGCAGATGAATGTATCCCAAGCAAGCTTCTTTCTATACCTGAAATAGTTTATTTGCGACAATGCCACAGTACACATCCAGCAAATATGCCAAAGACCTTTGTGGTTTAGACAACAGATCACAAGCCTGGAATATAACAAGAACAACAGTGACTTAAAACTAACAAGAAAAACATGCTTGGCATATTCTTGCCCTTCTTCAGTAAAAATCTTCACATAATTAGATAAAAGAATATACATTAACACGACACCTTACCTTTGCAGTGTCAAATAAATTAACAACATATATGTGGAAATCCCTTTGAAGCCAAAGAACATCATTATCAGCACCATGGAATACCTACAACAGCGGAAACAACTTTTGACAAGTCATTTGGGAATGCAAGTTATGAAATTAGCATATTACAACATTTCTAACAACAGCATGGAGTTAGCAGCTAGCACTTTATACATCAAATTATAAATACGAAATGATGAATTGCATATAGATGTTCGTAACACGCAGCGGAAGACAATAACAATTCTAGGCAGAAATTTTCGTGTTTAAAATTTATTTACAAAGATCGGATCTAAGACGTACCTGGTGAAGAGATTGAACAAAATATTGTGCTGAAATTTTTCTCAAAAATCTCAACTCAATGTTAGAAGAACAAGAAACACTTTTCTTGTAATTGTATTTTCTCTCTTGGCTTTGTATTGCACTCTCACTTCTACAAAGTATTTTTTTCTTCTCAAGAGTTAATACCCAAAGACGCACGACAAGAACTGTTCTTGTACGTTTCTCTCTTAATTTTGTGGCTTCATGAAAGTATTATTTTTTTCACCGTGGCCTCTTAACCCTTAGTGATGTATTTATATATCACTTAAGCCAACAATACCTTTCATTAGGTTAAGGAAAAATAGAAACGTGATTTACTTCTTTTACATGTTCATTCAAAATTGAACTTTGTAAAACTTTTTCTATTAGAAAACTAAATCACATTCCATACAGGAACGGAAGCCACGTCCTTTATGGACCTTTTAATTCAATCTAAATTGAATAGTACAAATCCCATTCTTAATGGGATGTACGTGATTGAAATAAGCCGACAAGTCCTTTTGGACTTTTACGTTAATCTAATTACAAAATTAAATTGATATTATAAACAACCTTTATATAATTAATATCAATTAATATATATATATATATATATATACATATATATATATATATATATATATATATATATATATA
>ML356193.1:0-31653 GCA_005239505.1 Nicotiana paniculata | reverse complement strand
ACAGAAAGATAATCTTCAAACGTAGTTCCTTCAAGATAAGTGCTTTTCAAATATACTTTTCCAATAAATGTTTCTTGAATATAGTTTTCTTCAAGATAAATGCCTTCCAAATATACCTTTCCAAATAATAGTCTTTCAAACATAGTTTTCTTCAAGATAAATATTTTTTTACTATACTTTTCAATAATATCTTTCGAACATAATTTCTTCAAGATAAATCTACCGGAACTCCGTCCTGTAGTTCAAAATTTGTCATGCAGTACAGGGTGGATCTCCCAGAATACGTCCGTAGTCCCCAAAGTAAATATGCAGTGCAAGGGAATCTCCCAGAATACGTCCGTAGTCCCCAAAGTAAATATGCAGTGCTGGAGGGATCTCCCAGAATACGTCCGTAGTCCTCAAAGTAAATATGCAGTGCTGGGAGATCTCCCAGAACACGTCCATAGTCCCCAATTTAAATATGCAATGCAACAACAAAGATAACAACCATAACACGACGTAGATAACATTGAATAAGAAAAATAAAATTTAATTTAATATATATATATATATATATATATATATATATATATATATATATATATATATATATATATCTCGGCCCGAACCCATACGGGCCCAGAATAACCCGAAAAAACCCAACTCGCTACCAGCCCGCTATCCCAGCCCGCTAACCAACCCGGTCCATTAACGCACAGGCTGATTTTTTTGTGTTCAGCCCGTCCCAGCCCGCCTGTTAAACACCCATAGTGTGTACGTAGACTTTACCCCGATGGGGCAAAGAGGCTATTTCCGATATACCCTCGATTCAGGAAGGAAGGAATAAAATAAGAAGAGACAATTCATCAGTGACTTCAGGAGGGTTACAGGTTAGAGGAAAGTAAACTGTTGTGTATTATTGTAAGTGTTAAAGAGAATGAATGATAGCAATACAACTGTAGACACTGAAATTTTAACAGGTCAAGATAAATCCTAAATTCAAGACGTCTCTTGAAATATTAGGAGTCTATTAGGATTACTTGGTGGCTACTCCACCCAAACCATAATTCATGCTTATAAATAAGGCTACATACGTCCTTTAAAGATGATCTTAGTAATTCCATAAATTCTAGGAATATGCTCAAAGAGATCAAATGAGAGATCTTTGAAATTCCATGAAACTCCTGGAATATTCATGTCAAGTATGTCTGGCTCAAAGTCCTACGTTCGAAAAATACGCCGCTAAGACCCTCGAATCACGTAGAACAAATCAGAAGGAAAAATCAAAGGAATAACAGAGTTGTAACCCGCAATGTTTATCAATAAAATCCTTTATTTTTTATTGTTGTTTGTGATTGCAGTTTTATTTTTCTACAAAAAATTAATGCAAACAACAACATTTCCAAATGTTACAACATATCCTGCGCACCATTTTGGATTGAAGGATATAAAGAGGAATGAAAATGAAAAGCTTGTAATTATAAGATTTGTATATACCTAAGAAGCTACTGTTCAAACTACTCTGATCTTCGACTATATATATGACTGCTGTATACAGGTAAAAACAACATAGAGCCAATGTTCCTTCTCCCATAACATCGCCAATAAACCACAAATATCGCAGCTATCACAAATATGGGAATTGCCCATCTGCAGCACCAAACAAGTGAAACTTTTAGAAACCAAAATATTAGAATATCCTCATCAATCGTCATTAAATCCGCTGCTAGAACGCTACTCCCTCCGTTTCAGTTTACATTGCAATGTTTGACTAAACATGGAGGTTAAGGAAAACACAAAACTTTTGGCACATACAAAAGGACCTCAGTATTTGTCGTCTCAAACATGCCATGATATTTCTACGACTATAAGGGTAGAATGAGAAATTTAAAGAGTTTCCAAAAATAGAAAGATCATTCTTTCAGAAACATACTAAAAAGTTGGCGTAACTGGTAAAGTTACGCCATGTGACTAGGAGGTCATGGATTCGAGCCGTAAAAACAGTCTCTTGCAGAAATGCAAGGTAAGGCTGCCTACAATAGACTCTTGTGGTCCGACCTTTCCCCCGGACTCCGCGCATAGCGGGAGCTTAGTGCATCAGTCAGCCCTTTACTAAACAAGAAATGTCATATAAAATGGAACGGAGAAATTACTTTTACTTCAAGACTACAGAACTAAAATTCTTCAAAAGGAACTATCTACAAAATGTGCCTAGACGTCATATGATCATAATACACAAGGATGGCCATATCTAACACATCATGAATGACAATAACAGAAAGCAACTCTGCTTAATGACTCCTATACTACTCTTGTACTATGCTTCGTAGAAATGGAAATTTAGAAATTCACAAAGATACTTAAAAATGATACTAAATTTAAGCAAATAAAAGGTAAAATTTTCTGTTACCTGTCCAGATCAAGGATAGGATTATACACAAGTGTTTCCCATGTTGCTAGAAAAGAATGCCACACTGGATTGTAGTAAAGTGACTCGGCGGACCAAAACATCCTTGTATATGTTTCTAAGAAGATAAAAAGTATCCATGCACCAAACTCGACCAAAAAAAACTTTATAACGAACCGTCCTAACACCACCATGATAAGTGAGAAAACCACCAGCCAATTAAATAGTCTCTGATTGTATTCCTTAATGAATAAAGATTTTGACTTCCTCAACATCTGCATAATTATAAGATACAGACAATTATACTGCTTAGAGTAGGTTACATTAAACACAACAATAAAAGATGGTAATAAAAAAATCCAATGATGAAGTTAGAAAGAGCTAAAAACTAAGTGTGGGAAAACCTTCATCATTCGCTGTTCATAGTTGCTTTTAGAAGGTCCGACGCATTCTCTTACAAAACTTTGGTTGCATTGGAGGAAGCCAATGTTGAATTTTGCCATTGAAGGAAGTCTGAGGGTCTGAAGTTCGTCCATTTTGTCTTCACACCTAGTATAAAAAGCCTCGCACACCTTTGAGGACTGGTATTCATTTGCCAACATGATATTCTCATACTCCTGCAAAAACATGAAATTAAGCAAAAAATTGCAAAATTTTAGAGATGCATAAAACCATGCCTTTGCTACTCTAAATCTTAACCTTTTCAATCTCCTCGTCCAATTGATCAACTGATTTCCTTGCATGCTGACGACCAAAATGCTGTTCATCAAAAACTTTCATTGCAGAATCTCTGTGCTCTTCATGAGCTTTTTGCAAAGACTCTGCTCGTATTGGTAAAACCATGTTAGCCATCTGGTCAGTGTACAGTTTTAGACACCGCTCTAAAATACCCTTGTTGAAAACCTCCACAAGGGAGCCCGTAGATGGAATCTCTCCTTTATTCAAGGCATTAAGTATCTGAAACCAATTTACCATTAAAGATAAAAGGTTAAAACAATCTCTACCGCTCTCCCAAGTTGAGCTAAAACCAGGAAAGTTAACAGATAAGAGACAAAAACCTGCTCAAGGAATGATACGAACTCCTTCCCATTGAGAGATTTACCCTGGACAATCTTTGGACGAATAATAGATGCTACAACTTCTTTCAATTGCTCCTTCTTCTTGACATAATCAGGATCCAGCTCAGCATCTTTCATGTCACAAAGCTTCGTACGCTGAAGATGAGGCTGCAGAAGAGCTAAGAGTGTTGATGCATCATTCCGAGTTCTAATTAGAAAAATGCTTAGCTGATAAGATATCAGGTTTAAGTTGGAATTGCAATATAAAAAGCTTAAATACACCTGCTTAGGGATATTTAAACAAATTTTAGTACAAAGAATTTGATTTGTTTCCCCCTTCCCTACTATCCCAAACGTTCTTCCACCCACACCTACCTCTGGAAACAAGAAAAGAAGATTGAGGAAAAGAAACAATGAATGTGATGCCATGGTCATAAGACAGTTACATGCTTGAATAACCAGTCACATCAAGATATAGGAGAATAATGAGAAGAAAAATACAGATTCAGCACACTCGAAATATCTAATATTGGCGGGGTTGACAACATGGCCACTGCCCAGAAGATTATCAAATCTATTTATAGAGCCACAAAATCATTGGGAAGGCAACAACCGCATACTATAAGAAGAATAACGATAATTCATAGAAATGCCTGGCGTCTACCACTAGGTAACAGATAACATCAAGAATTAGTGTATAGAACTAATAATAAGAGCATCAAAAGAAAAAAATTAATGAACAAAGAGACCATGCGTAAAGTATGCATGCACAGAATAATAAATGAAGCATTTTGAGGTCAGAGAATAAGATTAGAGGACATTTTTTTGTTTAGCAGTCAAAGCGAAGAAGATGTGTAAATGAATCCAAGTCAACTATTGTCATTGCTGTAAGTTGTGAATTACAAAATCAAGAAGAAAAGATTGATGCATAGCAAAGGTAAGTTCATACTTGTGGCAAGCTGAAGGCGGTGCTATTGTCGCCCATTCCAGCTAATGAATCTCGAATCTGATTCACCTGATATAATGAACCACAACAAATAAAATATATCTAGTTATGAAAGCATCTTTATAATTTGCAGAACGCAGTATATTAAAGTACCTTATCAATATTTCTATCACCTGCAGAAACATAAAGATAAAACAATAGTTAACTTTTCAATAGACTCTATAGTTATTTACTATATATGAAAATAAAGATAAGCAAACCAACCATCACTATTGGGGACTTGTTGCAGAGCTTCGTTGACAATTTCTTGCACAGTTTTTCCTTCTGTTAATAGTACAAGCTTAGACAGACCATATTAGAGGCTGTATTCCATAAACACACGACATTATTAAAATGTAGTTAGGGACATATATGGAAACTTTTTCTCGACTTACGTAGAAAATCACGCTGGATAAGCCATAGGAGTTTTGCAGATTTGAAAGCAACGTCTTGCCCCTACACAACATCCACCCCATAAGCATATCACTTTTGTTAAGAATCTTTTTCTTCTTTTCTTTCTTTGGCCCTTTTGTTGAGGTGAAAAATTAATCAAAGATAAATGCTTACCTTCACTCTGAGTTAGTGATGAACATCGATGAAACAACAGAGTCAGAACAGAAAAGAGGTTGTGAATAACTTAGAAACCAAAGGAGTCATACATGAGAAAAAACAATTGAAATGACTGGTTAGGATTGGACCTTCCATAGAACTCTTCAGCAAGTTCATGTGCAAATGACAGTCGGGATATGTCAGCTTCACGGATCTAAAACATAAAACAAATGCACAAAACACCATTAAGGAAGTCGCTCTTTCTTGTAGGCCAATAGGCCAGTATATAAGCTGCCGCCCTTAGAGTCACAACCTGAACCATATTAGGATAAGTTACCAATGCTCAATCTATATATTAGACAAGAATATATGGAGCAAGAACTGCCTTTAGTACAATCAATTGTTCTGTTAACTTTTTAATGTGCTGGCCTCTCACGTGGATTACATGCACGACAGAATAAAACATTTTGCACAATAGTAGCAGGTATGATTTTGAATCAGCTAACATACTCTTTATAACAAAGCAATACATATCTAACTCAACCAGTTTATATATTGGCAAATGCAACAGAGCTTGAACACTACAATATAGTAACAGGTTTAACATAAATACTCATCCATTGGTTACTAATAGCCTTAGTCCATCACTCAACATTCATGGATAACTAACACCTATTCTTCTTTTCGTTGCAATAGAACATGAAAACTAAAAGTTATACTTGTGAATACTAAAATATAGTAACAGGTTTAACAGAAATACTCAACTTTTTTTTTTTTGTTGATAAGGTAACATAAACACTCACAACTAAATAGAGTGAAAGTCATAGTCAGAGTAACAAACCATCTCAGGTAGATTATAAATAAGCACGGAACTCAGAACAGTTGCAAGGGCAAAAATCCTGCATAACAAAGAACAAAGAAACATGATTAGTCACACATTATTGTACAAATGTTATCTCATAGGACTTCAATATTACCGATCATCATATACATTTGACTTTCCAACACTTTCAAAACCTTCAGTGTCAAGGTAGAAAACAGAAGTTTTTACTCCATTAATGTCCAACTCTATTGGAGTACCCCAAACCCAAATCCCTGGAAGAAGAGGGAGAATCATGTTAAATAATGTCAACATCTCCCTAGTACAGACAGCGCCCAGCAAAATCTTGCATATGTACCTTTTGTCTTAGTATCGCGCATATGTCCAACACCAAAGCCTGTAAGCATAGAACTCGAAAAATCAGCTGCTTATGCAAATGCATGAAAACCTAAGACTGCCCAATTAGCAGAAACCTAACAAGTAAAAACAGAACTGGGAATTTAACTAGCAACCGTTGAGGACTCACCTTCATTACAAGAAAGGGAAAGAAGCTGATTAAGGAGGAATGATTTTCCCGAACGATATGGACCAATCACCTGGTCAAATTTTCAGCAACAATGTTATAATACAAAAGTATAGGTGCAACAGGCAATTTAGATAACAAGAACAGATGTTTAACAAATGCTTCAGCGTAAACATATTGAGCCAGTGCAAAACTTAATCAATAGCTCAATTCACCAAATAATATCAAGGTGACTCAAATTTCAGAGCTCTTTTTGTCATATAATAGTTTTATTTTGGTCAATAACCAAGAGATTAATGCAAAACTTACAGCAACAGCTGCAATGGGTGTTGTTATCTTCTCTATAGCCTCTAGTCCTTCTCTTGAAAGGCGAAGTTTCGTGTGACCGGTATCAGGCTCTACAATAGGAAACCTGTCAAATATAACCATAGCAATATCTAGAAACATCAGAAAGGACACAAAGATAGCAAAAGTAACTGTCCCAATATGTACAAAATAAGAAAACACTGAAACCATACAAAGTAAAGTTTAATGAAACAACATCAACAGTTCAACTAAGCCACAAAATGCCATAATCTAATCAAAAGTTGAAGCCATTCCTGCTCAACTAACATTATTGGTCCACACTACCTACAATGGCAGAATTAGGATTTTTACTAAGGGTGTCAAAATATAAAAAAGTAAATATACACGAAATTAAGGAGGGTCAACATATAGTATATATATAGAAAAAAAGTTATTTTTTACGTAGTTATACAGTGTAATTATTCCATGAAGGGTTGTCAGTTGACACCCTTTGGATGCATGTGGCTCCGCCACTAACTAAATAGCTTTTCAATAGTAAAATAGCTTTTTTTGGGATAAATTTCAATTATATAACTCTTTATCATACTAATATGATACCTCAAAAAAGCAATAATTTAAGTTATATACACTGACAATATAAAGTAGTGAATTTAACGTGTGATAGCAGTTCAATTATATTACTATTTATATCAGAGATTTACTTGTAATTGACCTGATTTTGTAGCTATGTTTTACTCCGCGGATGCACAAAACTTAAACTCTATTTGAAATGCTGGTAACAAGACTACAAGGCAATGTCAAGTGTACCATTCAAATATCATGGAACGAACCACATTACTAATGCCATTCAAGATTATAAAGAAAGCAAAAATTCAAAGTCAAAGAAGTAAACTTTAAGATGGATACACAAAAGAGTATGTAAAAAATTCAGTAAAAAGGCTTACGCTTGATGAAAATTATCAACAGAAAAAGACACAGATGCAAGAAAACATAAAATGAAGGAGAAAAAACTGATTTGATAAAAAAGCTTCATTCTTGATCTTGGGTATTACTTGTTATCTTGCAAATGCCTTAAAGGTACAAGTTGAGCATTTTAAGGACAAAATGAAGAAAAAGGAACAACTTTCTTTTTTTTTTGAAATGTTTTGAGAAAAGGAAGCGTGTGATCTTAAGAAAAAAGGAGAAGCCATGTCCGAGGGTGCAGGTTAAGGATCGTGGCCTGTTTTTTGTTTAGGATTGTCTTGTCTGTATTTTGAGGTTTCAGAAAACAGCAGGTGAGCTCAAAGTAGGAGATTCTTGCCGCCCAAATTAGGAAAGTAAGAGAGTGAGAGAGAAGAAATCGTAGTAAGGATTTGGGATGACTTTGCTTCTAAACTCTACAGCTTTATTTATCTTTCTTTTTTCCATTAGCTTTATTTTATCTTAGTTCATAAAAGGTCAACCCTTAATTTTACTTTGAACTATATTCCAGCCATGTAAATCTGTTTAAAACAGAAAGTAAAGTGTTTAATTCAAAAATAGATTTCTCTTTCAAAATCAATATCAAGAAGGAGTCAGGTTACTGGTAACTAAGATTTACTTCACTTTCTCAATAATTTGAATAATAAAGCAAGTAATTGAAATAAATGGCAAAGAAAGAAAATACAAAAAATAGATTGATAATTACTCCCGAAATCATTGTTAGAACCTTGTGAATAAAGTAAAGAATAATTTCATAAATTTCAATAATCAATCAGATGCCCTTACAAATTAGGTCTAAGTCCTTATATAGGAGTATACAATTATAACGGTTCCCTTACTTAATTAGGGCTCGTTAATGACATTAATTGCCTTGATTACCGGATACCATATATAACTACAACGAAAGTATTTATGGCTGAGAATTTCCGTAACCATAATTTTATGTCGATTTCCCTTCCTTATTTATGACAGGTTCGTGCATCTTCCATTTCTAATGGTCTTTATCCATTCCACTCTTGTTTCTCCTTTTACAACTGTTAGGTCTGGTTCCTTTCTCAGAGTAACCCCGGGGGTATTCCTCCTTTGCCTTATTGTATTCTTTAACTCGTCTAATTAAGAACGCCACATGTTGCTACATTGATGGTCCACGTGTCATGCCTTGTCACCTTGATGATAGTCTACGTGTCATAACTTTTTTTCACCAATACAGATAGTCCACACACTTTCTGAATATTTTCAACTGAATATTCGGGAAGTGGTAGGTATCTATGACGGAAATTCTTTGCCGTTGTTTCTCGAGTATCATAATGCCTTTTGTAGACTCGATGCGTCTACGTCACGTTCATTTAATACTCAAGCCACATGGCTTACCTTGATTGGTTCTGCAGTTTTCAGTGCTTTTTAGGGTTTTTCTGCAGCTGCATCAACCACGAAGTGACGGTTCTACTATGACAATTCATAATGACCAACCTTGATGACAATTGCTTCTTCTTATAAATACTTCATCATACTTGATTTTCTGAAACCATTTTCCTCCTTCTTTGCATATGTCTCTTTAACCTTCTCTCGTACTCCTCTATCTTTCCTCTGTATTTTCTCTACTAAACATGTCTTCTTCAATACCAGACCCTCGTAAGGTTGTGATCGTTGATGAACTTGCTCCTTATACTGCCCCTACTAGGAGTAGGAGAGGTGGCAGACTCCTCAGTCTTGGTTCATTATCAACTCGCAGTTCTACTTCTCAAAGTAGTTCTATCATAATATCCTCTTCTAGGTGTAAATCCCCCTTAACCCCTAGATCTTCTTCCAAGAGTAGGGATAAGAATGAACCAATACGCGAGCCCACAGTTTCTGAGATTGTTCCTCAAGATTTCTCTTTCGTGTAAGATCGTGAAGCCATGAAATATCAAGTTTCTTCTATTGCTTCCCTTAACCCTATTGAACACTGCCCAAGTATGATCACTCCGGGTTTTCTTTCTTTAGTACGACGTGAATGTTATTGGAAACCAGATTTTCTAGTTTTAGTTCCTAGTGCCAACCAAAGAATCACTTCTTACCATGTTGTATTTTCTTTTGTTTAAACCTCCCATTGACCCATTGATCAATGAGTTTTGCCGTTATTTTAATGTTTGTATTTGTCAAATCAGTCCCATCGTGTGGAGGGCAGTTGTTTGCCTTCGCTATTTGTCGGATTTGGTTTCCGCTCCTTTTACCTTCCGTCATTTGCTTCACCTTTATTCTACAAAGTTGTTTCGTAAATGTGTCTTTTCTCTCGTGGCTAGAAGTAAAAGGGTTTTAGTCAGCCCCGAGGATGACCGTGACCGTGGCTCGTACGCCTGATTTGTTGCTGCCCCCACTAGTGGATTAATAGGTGAAGAAAATATGCCTTTTCCAGAAAAATAGAACTTTGCATGTAAGTATTTTTCTCTTTTTCTTTCTTTGATGTTTTGAGTTCCTTTACATAATTGTATATTTATTTTTTTAGCAACCATGCAAGTTTTCGAGGAAATTCCTGATCCGTTTTTGGGTAGAAAAATTGTTGACTGTTGCTCCCATGGAGAAAAGATCTTGGAAATTTCAGTCACAGAAATTTGGATGGAAAGTGAAGACTCACAGTACCTTTTTATTCTCGTGGTTTCTTTCCCACTTTGCTTTTTCATATATAACTTTTTTCCTCACCCTTTTTTTTTATTAGGGTTTGCCTTTCATGGCATCAGCCCTGCATCTATTCCCACAGTCGGGCTTTCTGTAAGTTCTGCACAAGAAAGGATTTTGAGTGCTTATTCCTCCAAGAGAAAAACTACTGAAGCCCGTTGGTCTGATGATGAAGAGGATACCGAAGAAGGTTCCTTGGCAAGAAAACTATGTGTCAGAAGACGCGTGGTTTCATATAATGAAGCCCCAGTCTCTCAAGATCCCCCTTCAAGTTCAATTCTCTCTAATCTAGTTGATGAGCCAGAGAGCGTCCCTTCGGAAATTTCTTATGAAGACGTTGGTAACTTAGACAACTCCCCCTCAAGTTCTGTTGAAAGGTTATTCGCTCATGGCTTTGAAGAAGAAGAATGACTAGGGTTTGTTTCCGAAGAGTTGTCACTTGCAACCCTTCCAATGTTGTCAGTTACACCCACTGTTAACCCCCATGTTTCTTTGCCTAGAGTTGCCCCAATGGTTTCCCCCACTGCTGTTCCTCGTGCAGAAGCTGAGCCATCTAGCAGCATCCGGGGTATGAAAAAAGTTTTGATTGAAGTCCCGATGGTGGGAATTTGTTGAAAAAATCTGGACAAGCTGATGTGTGGCTGAAATCGTTGCTAGGACCCGTGGAAAAGAAGAAGTTGGAGGGACACAGTTCTTTGGCTTTGATGAATGACATCATTCACTCTTCTCATAAGGTATATCTTTACTTATCTTCCTTTCCTTCCCCTTTTTCTCATTCATAACTCCTTTTCTTTTGTTTTTTTTAGATTAATTTGACAGGTACATAGCTTATGAAAAGGATTTCATGGACTAACCAGTAGCTGACAACTGGAAAGAACAATTTGAAGGCCTTCAGCTGGAGAAAAACGTTCTTGCAGAGGAGAAAGGAGCTTTGGAACAAAAACTAAGGATGGTATCCACTGAGCTAGCGGTTCTAAAAGCTTCTTCCAGTTAAGTTGAGAAAGATAAGGACATACTGGAATCCTCCTTTGCTGAACAACATTCCAAGGCTACTGAAGAGGTAAGGATTTTGAAAGAGATCCTTAATAAATAAAAAGGTTTACACGGGTGATCTAGTTCAGATGCTTACCCAAGCTCAAGAAGACCTCTGTGCCTCTACAGATAAGATTCAGTTCCTTAAAAGTTCTCTTGACCTTTTGAAGAAGGCATCTTATGAATCCTCAAAGGCAAAAAAAGAAGAATTGAAAGTTGAGAACGAGCAGTGGGATAAGGATTATGAAGCCTTTGAAGATAAGTCATCACTTGATGTTAGATGGGCTTATTTGAACACTCGCTTCGAGACTTTAACTGAAGCTAGACAGGAAGGTTTTGACATTAATGCTGAGATTTCAAGGGCTAGAGAAACAACTGAACAGACTCAACATCGTCAAAGCTTCTCTATGCCCGATGATGAAGGTTCTAAGGGTGATGAAGATGGACTTGCTCCTGGTGAAAATCGATGTTCGACCCTCTTCTCCTCAAGTTGATACTTCTTCTCCCGTAGATGGTGCTCCTTAGCTTTCCCGTTTGTTGAAAGTGCTTGTTTGTTAGTTTTTTGTTGGAATTCCCTTGTGTTTTTTTGGACAAGTTGTGGAAGGTTTTACCGTCCTTACTTTTTGGGGTAATGATACACATTTTTTAATTGCTTTTTCCGCATATTATTCTTTTTGCTCTTTAATTTTTGAGCTTATTCTTACACTTAAAATGCTTTAGTAGACTGTGACTTCAATATGCACAAGTTTTCATAAAAGAGGGCCATTTTATTTAATGACACTGATGAAGATGACGGTCTCATCTTCGTATTGGTGCAAGTATATGAAATATGAAGTATATATGAAACAAGAAGTAATTTGAGGAAGTTTTATTTTTTGAACTCTCAAATAAGTAAGTTTGTACATTATTTTCATAATTGTTCGTTCAACATTTTCATAACTGCTTTGATTGTAGCAGGTTTACCAATTTGGGTATATCTTCCCGCGACTAAATTTATGACCTTAACCTAGAAGCTCATGGGAATATCTTGCATCCTTTTTGTGAGTTTGAACGCCTTTGAAAAATCTTGAAGGGTTTCTTCAAGGTTTTAATTCAGGTTGAACTATGCCCTTGGTATACATCTTCTTTCCATGTGTAACCTTCTATATGCATAGTCCCCCCAGTGTTGGAACATTGAAGTATGAAATCTCGAACCTTGGATCAACTCCTTTCTTTTGGTTCCTTTTCTTAATTGGAAACTACAAATGAGATTCAGAGATAATTTTTCAGATGATGAAAGCATAACCCTTTTTTTATTCAGAAAAGTTGTAACATAGATCGGGAATAATTCAGTATTACGCGTGTCTTTCGGGTCTAATATCATCATTTGGTACGGGCCAGCTTTTTGCCTATCATTTAAAATGGTTTGTAAAATTCAAATGAACAAGATAAAATCGAAATTGCATGATACCTGGCTGTGGGTATTAACCTCGTTTAGAAGTAATACTTATTTAGATGGAATGCATTCCAATTTGATGGTAACACCTTTCCATCCATGGTTTCCAACTCGTATGCTTCTTTTCCAACAATGCCTCTAACCCTATATGGGCTTTCCCAATTTGGACTCAACTTTCCTGTGCTTGTCAATTTTGTTGACCGAAACACCTGTTTGAGGACAAAGTCCCCAATCTTGAAGTACCTCAAGTTGTCTTTCCTGTTATAATATCGTTTAATCATCCACTTTTGAGCCGCCATTCGAATTAGTGCTGCTTCTCGCCTTTCTTATGTCAAATTCAAATTTACCCGTAACTCCTCCTCATTTGTTGCTTCAGTGATATGAGTGTACCTCGTGCTTGGTTCACCTATCTCCACCGGAATCAAAGCTTCTGTTCCGTACACAAGTGAAAATGGGGTCTCGCTCGTACTAGTTTTTGTCGTTGTTCGGTAAGCCCATAGCACCTCTGGTAGTACTTATGGACATTTGCCTTTTGATTCTTCCAATCAATTTTTTAAGTTATTGATGATAACCTTATTTTTCGACTCAACTTTTCCATTGGCCGATGGGTGATAAGGTACGGAAGTAATTCGTTTAATCTGCCGACTTTGGAAGAACTCGTTGACTTTCGCGCCTATGAATTGTGGGCCATTGTCACAGACGATCTCCTTTGGAACTCCAAATTGACATATAATATTTTTCCAAATGAAGTCCGTAAGTTCCTTTTGTTGCACCTGTTTAAAGGCACCTGCTTCTACTAATTTTGAGAAATAACTCGTTAAAATTAACAGAAACTGTACCTTTCCTTTAACTTGTGGCAAAGGCCCTACGATGTCCATCCCCCATTTCATGAAGGGCCACAGTGATATAATTGAATGAAAATGTTCCACTGGTCGATGCATGTTATTGGCATATCGTTGACATTTATCACACCTTGCTACGGAGTTTTCTACTTCTTCTTCCATTTTTGGCCAATAATATCCTGCTCTTATTAATGTCTTCACCAACGATATTAACCCCCCCCCCCCTCGCATATTGCCACAATGCCCCTCGTGTACTTATCTCATTACATATTTTGTTTGTGATGGTCCGATGCACCATGCTAAAGGTCCACCAAACATTTTGCGATATAAATTTCCACGAATTAAGCAATACTAGGAAACTTTTAACCATAACAATTGGGATTTCTTCTTATCCTCAGGAAAGATACCATACTACAAAAAGTTCACAAATTCGTTTCTCCAACCCAAGTTAAATTATTGAAATTTACCTCACTCTTGGTTTGATCGAGTGTTGAATGAAACAAATGTACCACAACAACATTTTCTACGTTTATTGCATCTGCGACAAATGCGAGATTTGCCAATATGTCTGCTTCTGCATATTTCTCCATGGGTATCTGCACAGTTTTCCATGTCTGAAATTGTCTAAGCAATTCTCGTACCTTTTCGAGGTATTGCTGCATTCGTGTCTCTCTTGCCACGTAAGTCCCATGCATTAAATTAACTACATGTTGCGAGTCACTTTTGATCATAATTTGTTCGATACCAAGTTCTCGTGCCAGTGCCAAGCCTGCAATCACAACTTCATACTCTGCCTCATTGTTAGTGATTGGATAATATTTTATTGCTTGTTTTATGATTTCACCCGAAGGTGGAATTAAAACAATACCCAAACCTGCTTCTTTAACATTTGAGGAACCGTCAATAAATAGGGTCAAAGTCCCCAGATTAGCTCCGGTAAACACGTGTAGTTCTTTTGCTGCTTCAGGAACTAGGTTTGCACTAAAATTCGCTACAAAATATGCTAACACTTGTGACTTTATTGTAGTTCTAGGATGATATATGATATCATACTCACCGAGTTCTATTTCACAGTTAGCTCATCTACATGATAATTCCTGTTTATGCAATATGTTCCTGTCACGACCCATTTCTCCCTCCATAAGACGTCGTGATGGCACCTAGTCGCTCCGACTAGGTAAGCCTAATAATTTTGAAATAATGGAAAATAAAGCAGTAATTTAACAACTAAACTTCAACAGATATTATATACTGATAAAAATACTGCTCGGCATGTAAAAGTAAACCAGCACTTGGATAAAAACAGTATTCCCAAAACCCGATAGTCACGAGTCACAAACTTTAAGAATTTGTCTAACTGTCTTCTATTTATTAGTGTGTAAAAGAAATAAAGGAGGAAAACAACATAAGGGATATATGGGGACTCTGAGCATCTGCGGGCGCGGGCAGATGTACCTTGAAGTCTCTAGTAAGCTGCAGCGACTGCACTAACGATGATCCTGGTAAGATGTACCTGGATCTGCACACGAAAAACATGTGCAAGAAAGGGCGTGAGTACACCACAATGGTACCCAGTAAGTGCCAAGCCTAACCTCGATCGAGTAATGACGAGGTCAGGTCAGGGCCCTACCGGTGTGTGTGTGTGTGTGTGTGTGTATATATATATATAATAAGGCAAAGCAAAATGAAATATCGTAGTAAATAAAAACTAAAATGTAGCAAAGAAGAAATCATGGAAAAACAACAACTCAGTACACAACAATACAACATGGGATCTCCCGAGGTACCGTCTCGTAGTCCCAAACGTAAATGTGCAGGGGGATCTCCCGGAATACCATTCCGTAGTCCCAAAGTAAATATGCAAGACAAGTAGATCTCCCGGAATATCGTTCCATAGTCCCAAAGTAAATATGCAGTACATGGGGATCTCCCAAAATACCGTTCTGTAGTCCCAAAGTAAATATGCAGCCAAACAACAGAATTCAATAGGCACGACACGAAATCTTACAAATTAACCTAAGTACAAGTTAAGGAAAGACAGGTAAAATCACTAAACATGTTGCACGTAGTCCAGATAAACAGTTAAGGCAAGTAGGCATACTTTCTTAGTCTAACAAGAAACTACACCTGCTAATAAGTTCAAATAAGAGGAAAGATATGTGATTATTTAATGAAAAATTGGGTTTTACAGCAATTCCGTGTACGTACTCGTCACCTCACGTACATGGCACTCATATATCAACAACAGTACCAATCCTAAGGGGAGTTCCCCCACACAAGGTAAGGTAAAGCCACTTACCTCGAACCAAGCTCAAACCAATCCGAAATAATTCTCTTTCCACTAATATCCGACTCTGAATGTCCCAAATCTAGCCAAAATTAATTACATAACATAAATATAACTACAAGAAACTAATCTAGCAAACGGAATAAAAGTTAAAGCAAGAAAGTGGAAAAGTCGCTCAAAAATCCTCCTCGGGCCCAAGTCTCGGAATCGGGTAAAAGTTACCAATACGAACATCCATTCACTCACGAGTTCATCGTACCAAAATTATCCAAATCTGATGCCTAATCCCACTCAAAACTCAGAATATTGTTTGGGGAACATTTTTCCCATTTTCCTAACTTTCTCACTCAAATTCCTTAATTAAATGAAGAATACAACAATAGATTAATGAAGTATAACCAAAATCGAGTTAGGAATCATTACCCAATAACTTCCTCTGAAAATCCTTCAAAATTTTTCCTAAATCCGAGCTCTCCAAGTCCCAAATGAAAATGAGATCAAACCCTTGAAATTTCCCCTTTTCTGCCCAGCGAACTCGCTTCTACGAGCCCAGAACCACACCTGCAGTACCGCTTCTGTGGCTAGGACACGCACCTTTGGATTTTCATTAAACTCCAGACTTCGCACCTGCACACATATATCCGCATCTGCGGATGCGCTTTTGCGATGACTCGTTCACTTCTGTGGAATCTTGGCCTCTTCTCAAATCTGCATCTACGACTGCCCTTCCGGAGATGCAGCTCCGTTTCTGCGGCTCACTCGTCGCATCTGCGACCACTGACTCCCAAGTGCAAAAAGTGCACCTGCGACCCCAACCTGGCTTCTGCGAGGCCGCACCTGCGGACTTCCCACCGCAGGTGCGAAAATACCATAACTAGAAATTCTCAGAAATTTTCCTAAGTCCAATTTTTCATCCGTTAAGCACCTGAAACTCACCTGAGGCCCCCCATACCTCAACCAAACATACCAACCAATCCTAAAATACCATACGAACTTAGTAGAACCTTCGAATCGTTCAAAATAACATCAAAACACCAATTTCACATGGATTCAAGTCTAATGAACTTTGAAATTTCTAAATTCTACAAGCGACGATGAAATATATCAAATCTCATCCGAATGACCTCAAATTTTAGACACAAGTCAAAAATGACACCACGAACCTACTCTAACTTCCAGAATTCCAATACTTGCTCTATATGTGTTAGAATTGTTTAACTTAGTAGACTAATTGATCGAACCTGCTTAATCATGTGTACTTAAGACTATCTTCAAGTATGTCTAATATCTTTCCCTAAGACTGGTTCAACATATATCTCTTAGTTCGTTTATTTGTTAGTATGTCATTTCCATTGTCTCTGTGCTCATTATGCTATTAGTTCTTACTAATCACTAGTATGCTATTTGATTCATGATTGATCAGTGAATTTCTTCTTTATAACTTGTATTAATTTGAATCCTATACTTCCTTTGTGAAACATGTTTTGGGTCTCTTGTTAAAGTTTCAAACTTGTCAGTTTCCAACTTATTAGTTTCAAAGTGTTTCTCTGTTTCTATGTTTGACTCTAAAGCCTGACTCCAAATCCTGCCCTGCACTCTTTTGAATCCCAAAAATCTTTGCTGAAATAATTTGAGTACTGTTCTTGGAGTGAGCACTGACTGCTCAGGGTTCATGAAGCCCTTGGGAACTCTGACGCACTAGAGGACTGGGCTTGGTATGCTTTTGATTTAAAACATAAGTGAGTCAATCACATTGTGGTTCTATGAACACTGGATTTTTGGAGAAGTTGTGAATTGAAGGGCCTGATCCAGAGGTTGTTTTAGGTCTGCTGAAGGCTTCCTATAGTTTACACACTTTGTAATTTATTCAATTGATTCTGATATGTGATAATTATTTGTAATAACATTGGGGGTGATAATAAAATAGGGAAATGGGTTTATTTGATATTCCGTGGGTAGATAACATGCCTTTAGGTTTTCTGCTACTATTATATTAGATAACACGCCTTTGGGTTTTCTGCTACTATTATGTTACATAACATGCCCATAAGTTTTGTTTTATGTCCAAAAATTGTGTGCTAAAATCTGTCTAAATGTTTAAGTCTGCTATCGCATGTTAGAAAACCTGCCTATAGGGATTTTATTCTGTGACTATACTGTCTGTTTTGCTTCGCATGATTAGATACCATGCCTATAAGAAATGCAATAATCAGTTTAAATTATAGCATACTCACATATGTTTACTTTGAAATCATGTTTATAGGCCTTAATTAATCGTCACAATCGCCTAGTTAATTTGCATGTCTTTAGGAATTAATAAACAGACTCAATCATTAAGAGTATAACTCACTCTCATAAGGATAACTATCATTTGTGCCAATACCAAAAACGAAATCTGCCTAATGTCTTGCTAACTACCACTAGAAAGCATGCCTATAGTAGTAAGTAATAATTCTGAGCTTTTTCTGTTGTCAACTGTTGAATAATCCACCTAGATAACCTTCCTATAGGTTCAAATTCTCTAAATTTAAATCAATAGGCAATTACAGAGTCACCTAGGAATTACTGTCCGCACTTTTACATTACAGAATTACCTAGAGGTACTTTTCATAAACTGTCAGCATGTTTAAAATCCAGAATCACATATAAATCATGTCTATAGGATCAAATAGCCTTAACTGTTAAAACAACCAATACACCAATGTGTTCGCGTGCATCTGCTACCTTATGTGTGGGGGCTAAATTGAGCCTTTATCTGCTTCTGTATGGAAAGTCCAATATGTTTTGTATGTCTCTTAGTTTTACAATTTTGAGCAACCTAAGTTGAGTCTAGAACCATCCAAAAAATAGAGGCCCCAATGCCTCGAGGACCATAGGTAAGGGACGGGTAGTGCACGCATAGGACACGAGTTAGAATTGATTAGAGCGTTTTAGGTAAAAATTTAAAGATAGTAATCGGGTAGCAGGAGATGATAGTCTGTGCCCCCTGAATAATATGAGTAACACCCCCGTCTTGGGGGAGTTACGAAGTATAATTTATATTGTACGGGGTGATCCTATAGGCTAAAAAACTTAGTACCCCCATCCCTATTAAATAATTCCTCCGCTTTATTTATCAGACTAATTCACATAAGTTACGTTCGGCCGGGACCCACCATTTTGGACCTCGAGGGGTGCCTAACATCTTCCCCTCGAGGTAATTTGAGCCCTTACCCGATCTTTGGAGACACAACTAGCATCACTTGAATCATTTTTAATAGGTGCCCTAACGCACCTTAATCGGTTAGGTGGCGACTCTCTCAACAACCAATTCCTTTCCCTTCTCAAAAGGAGTTGTCAAACATCAAAACCCGATTTCGCGAGAAAAAGGGGGCTCGACAAAGAGGCCTAATTCAAATAGAACCCTTCCTAGGAGGTGGGTGCATATATTAGGTGCTCTTCAAAAGAATTATATTTGTATGTTGGATTTGAAAGTTCTAAAAAAGGCTCTAAGCGTTTAATTTTTTTATGAATTGTCTTACACTCTTACTTAGTTACTTTATGGCTTGAAATTATATTAAATAAATTATAACTCTATTATTAATTTATAATTACTAGAATACTTCATTATGAGTCTTTTGTTTTAATATTTTACAATTCTTTACTTAGTTTTCTAATTTCGGTTTAACTTTTAAGTTTACTAAATAATTCAAAAAACTAGCCATTGAAAACTTTAAAAACTTAGTCATTATCAAAAAAATAGTCGTTGCCAAACTTAATGCTTAAATAATTTTCTTTTAAGAAGGGAACTTAAGGCCCGCGATCCAGTCCCGTCCCATCCCGTCACATCCTGTTTGTTAGCGGGACGGGACGGGCCTACCGTTTCATCCCGTTTGTCCTATCCCATTTCATCCCGTCCCGCCACTGTCCAGGCTAAATGTCGTCCCGTCCCGTCCCATTGGATAGCCATAGGCTGACCCAGAAGGGTGCTCCATTCAGGTGGACAGAGGAGTGTGAGGAGAGCTTTCAGAAGCTCAAGACATCTTTGACTACAACCCCAGTAGTGGTATTGCTTACAGGTTCGGGGTCTTACACTGTCTATTGTGATACTTTGTAGATTAGTCTTGGCGCGGTGTTGATGTCGGACGGTAAGGTGATTGCCTACGCATCCATACAATTGATGGGACCAGTTCTTGCCACTTGCGCAGTTTGCCTACAACAACAGTTATCAGTCCAACATTCATATGGCACCGTATAAGGCTTTGCGTGGTAGGCGGTGTCGGTCCCTAGTGGGGTGGTTCGAGTCGGGCGAGGCCCGATTATTGGGTACAGACTTGGTCCAGGACGCCCTGTATAAGGTGAAGGTGATTCAGGATAGACTTCGCACAACCCAGTCCAAACAGAAGAGTTATATGGACCGGAAGGTTCGCGATTTAGCATTCATGTTTGGAAAGCGGGTCTTGCTTCGGGTATTGCCTATGGGCGTTATGAGGTTAGGAAAGAAGGGAAAGCTGAGCCTGAGGTACATTGGTCCGTTTGAGGTATTGCGGCGTGTTGGGGAAGTTTCTTATGAGATTGCTCTACCTCCCAGCCTTGCAGGAGTTCATCCGGTATTCCAGGTTTCTATGCTCCGGAAGTATCACGTTGATCCGACTCATGTATTGGATTTTAGCTCAATCCAGTTGGACAAGGATCTATATTATGTTGAGGAGCCAGTGACTATCTTGGACAGGCAGGTCAGAAAGCTAAGTTCAAAGAACATTGCTTCGGTAAATGTTCAATGAAGGGGTCAGCCGGTCGAGGAGGCGACTTGGGAGACCGAGCGGGATATGATAAGCCATTATCCTCATCTTTTCACAGCTTCAGGTGTGTCTCTATGCTCGTTAGAGGACGAACGATTGTTTTAATAAGGGGATTATGTAACGACCCGACAGTCATTTTAAGAGTTAGATCCCCGATTCCCTATTAATTGCTTCCCTAATATCTATTTATGCTATTGTGTCTTGCCGGGAGGGTTCGTTTTGGGTTTCAGAGAGAATTGAGACACTTAGTATCTTAATTAGAAGCTTAAGTTGGAAAAGTCGTGTAACGACCTGGCCAATTGTTTTGTGCTCTAGGACCCTGTGCCCCTAAATGAGACTTCCCGTAGTTGCTTTTAATAATTTATGGCTTGCGGGGATGGGTGGTTCGAGGTGGAGGAGTTTGGTGTAGTATAGGAACACTTATTTCCCTAAGTTGGCCTTAGAGGCCAAGTTTGACTTCAATCAACATTTTCAGTAAACGACCCCGGAATCGAGGTCTGAAGATTTCAGTAGGTTCGTATGATGATTTTGGACTTGGACGTGTGTTCGTAACGGGTTTTGGATGAACCGAGAGCATTTCGACGCAAAATAGTGAAGTAAGAATGTCCTTAAGTTCAAATTGAGGTTTAGAACGTGTTTTGTGTTATCAAGGTCCGAACGGAATTCCTAGATCGAGAATAGTTCCGTTATGTCATTTATGACTTGCTCGCAAAATTTTGTGTCATTCCGAGTAGTATAGGTATGGTTCGGCATGTTGAAAGCGAATTCAGAAACTTGAAGTTCTTAAGTTTGATCCAATAGGTTTTGAGGTGTGATTCTTAGATTTAGCACTGTTTCGGGCGTTCCTAAGGCTCGAGCGAGTATGTATTATTATTTAGGACTTGTTGGTATATTTGGACGGGGTCTCGGGTGGGTCCAGATGCCATTTGGGCATCAAACGAGGCTAAAACCAGCCTAAAATGACTGCTGGTGCACCAGGTCTGGTGCGACCGCACCTGTGGAGGTCTAGTCGCAGGTGCGAGACTGCTCCTTCGGTCCCAGTCTCGCAGGTGCGACTCTTGAGGGAGTTGCCAATTTCCGCAGGTGCGGACCCCTTTCCGCAGAAGCGAGCCAGGCCCCCTTCCCCTTCTTCGCAGGTGTGAGATTTTTCTCATAGATGCAAGGCCGCAGGTGCGGTCCTCGAGCCGCAGGTGCGACAAGCCTGTAGGCAGTGCACTTCGTTTTAAACTCGGGACTTAGCCATTTTTGAACACTTTCTTCATTCTTGGGCAATTTTGAGAGCATGCAAGGAGGGTATTCGACCTAGCTACTGTAAGGTAAGTAATTCCTACTATAAACTTAGCTTAATACTTGAATTCCTAGGTAGATTAACACATTAAATTAGTGGAAATAATGGGTTTAGAGTAAAACTTAGGTTTTTGAGAAAAATGAGAAATTACCAAGAAATGTGTTACGGAATCGTACAAAATCATATAATATTGATCCTTAGGCTATGGGTAAGTATTTCCTCCGGAATCTTCTGGAATCCGAGCATGTGGGCCCGGGGGTGTATTTTGGGATTTTGCAATTTAGGTTGAAATAATCATTTAAATAGGGAAATTTCATACTTTTGAGTATAGATTGATTTATTTATGCAATATTTGACTAGTTTCTAGTCCTTGTGCGACAATTTGGAGTTTTGGGCGCGTTCTTGACCCGGAAAGTAGGCTTGACACGCGGTATGTCTCCTTTCTAACCTCGTAAGATGTAATTGTCCCCATAAGTGAATATAAATAATTGCATGTCTTTATTTTTGGGGGCTACGCATGCACGAAGTAATGAGAGTCCGTGCGTAGCTACTATTATGTCGTGTCGGGGAGTTTAGGATTCACAAGCATGCTTTATGTGCAGTAACTATAATATTAAATGTTAATTTAGGTTGCCTACTATCATTGAATTATTAAGTGAACATCTAGGAGGTTACATTCTGAAATTTATATTATTGAAACCTTCTCTGTAAGTATATTCTCTACTGAATTTCTTGATTTCCTGTTAATTATGTGTATATATACGGGAACCCGCATCACATGTATCATTCGCGAGCGGGGTAACCCTACTATTATGTCAACCGCGTCGCATGTTCGATCCGTGAGAGGTGTAATAGATGCATCTATGGTTCGAGCCGTTCGACCCTTCGGCAATGCACATTTACTTTCACGTTGTGTCAGCCGTACATTCACGGCATGTTATGTGTTTGTTAGATGTTGGGTGTTCTGTGATTATGTATCTGCTAAATACCATGAGAAATGAAAACTAGGTAAATTGTATGCTAGAAAACTTGACATGTACATGTAATTGTAAAGGATATTTGATGTTCCTGTCTTCTTTATTATTCATAAATTGCCATTCCTGCTTAGCTTTACACTTAAAACATATTATTCTGACCCTAGTAAGTGTCATATCGACTTCTCGTCACTACTTCTTCGTGATTAGGCGGGATAATTACTGGGTACATATTGTTTATGTACTCATGCTACACTCTGTACTTAATTGTACAAGTTCTGAGGCGGGTTCATCTGGGTATCATCCCGGAGTTCGTCCTTGATACATATACCTGGTCTAGACTCCACAGTGAGCTGCTTCTCCTGGCGACTCCCAGCAGCACTTTGTAGCTATTCTTTTGCCATTTCTGTCTGTACTTACTCAGAAAGTAGGACTGTAAAGACCCATAACATTTTCTCGTTTTAAAATAATGCCCGAATGAGTCCCCGAGTTGTTTTTACTGTGGAAATTTTTAAAACGGACCTAAATTAAGTAAAAAGTACCCTGAGACTTAAAGAATAAAATTTTCCAGAAAATAGGTGTTATGCGACGCAGTATGCGATCACATAACGTGTATGCGTACTGCATAATGGTCGCATACACGGGCAGATCACTGCCCCATTTGAGGTCAACTATGCGATCGCATTTAAGTTCTGCGGACCGCATAGCTTTCGCATTGTTTCCTTTGGTTTTGGGAGGGAAGTTATGCGACGCATTATGCGATCGCATAACATGGATGCGGACCACACAATGGTCGCATACCTGGGCAGTGTGTTTCGAATTTTGGCCCATATTGAGGGCCCTTATGCGGCAGGTTCTGCGGACCGCATGTCAGGAATGCGATCGCATTCCTGACCGCATTCTTGTGTCGGGCTTCTATTTTTTTAGTTTTAACACCCGACCCCAGTCCTTTAAAAAACACCCCTCCCCTTCATTTTTAACCATTTTTCTGGAATATTAGAAAGAGGAAAGAGTGGGTTCTAGAGAGAGAAAGTCCCAACTTCATCAAATTGGTCTTCCTTCATCACTCAAGCTTAGAACTAATCAAGTAGAACACAAATTTCTTCACTCTAAGAGGTAAGCTTCCACTCCATTAACCCTAAATTTCCAGATTTTGTTAAAATGAAACATGTGTAGGATAGTTCATAAAGACGGGGTTAATAACCTTGCATGCATGTACTCGATCTACCATAATCTAGTTAAGGAAAATAGGTTGGGGTAATCTTTCACTAAAGAAGGGTTATTTAATCTAAAAAGAACACCTAGTGTTTGATAGAAAGCTCAAATGAGTTCAAGACATGTTCATGATTCCTAATTCTAAGTTTAAATGTGCCGCATTATGAATTAGATTGAAGGTGCTAGAAGGCCCGGTGATTTGAGATAGAAATTAAGGAAAAATCCCGATTCGAGGTATGTATGGCTAACTTTAACCTTTGTGGAATCCTCTTGTTGGGTCCGAGTATTTGGTATGTGTACCTTGTTTGGAAATATGTGAATTGATTGTCCAGACGTGTTGAGGCGTGAGATTCTGTTCTCTGATTTTCCTGGTTGATTGTCATGCTACTATGCTGTATTAGGTTGTGAAAGGTGTTTGATGTGTAATGAATGAAAGATTGATAATCTGCTCAAATGTGGGAATGTGTAAAATAGTTGAAAGCCATACGTGGAAAGTAATGAAAAAGAGTATTGTGAAACAATGTAACTGAATTGAGCGATTGTGGCAACACCGTGTTCATGAAATTACTACTTGATGAGAGTTATGGTGCCTTGGGCCCAAATATATAAATTGTTGATATGAGCTTGTATTCCTTGAAGTGATGATTCTTGTGATGTAATTGTTTGTGGTTTCTGTTATGAAATATGATTGTCAGGTGGGATCGGGTTGCATGCCGCAACACAAAGCAATAAGCTTGATAAGGTGTGAGGCAATAAGGGTGGCCGAGGTAATAATGATTGAATGTGATCATTATCACTATTGAAATGAAATACCGGGGAAACTCCTGAATATGGTGATGTTGAAAGGGAAAAAGGAGAGATTGTGAAACTTGTTAATTTTGGTTGTTTCTTTCCACGTGCATTGATTGATTGGTTCTATTGCTGTCTCTTAATTGTGAATTGTTTGATTGTACTTGGGATAATACTTGTTCATACATACTAGTACTATTCCACAGTACTAACATCCCTTTTGCCGGGGGCGCTACATCTTTTTATATGGATGTAGGTGGGTCCATAGCAGGTTGCTCATCTCGCCGTTAGTGGTATTTTCTCCTCATCCTTTCTGAGCTGTACTGGTGAGCCCCACTTCCTCTCGGGGCCACGTGTAGTTCATGCCATCTCCTTTTGAGTATATTATGTATTGTAAAGTATAGCCGGGGCCTTGTTGCCAGCAAGTATTGTATAAACTCCTAGTACTCTTAGAGGCTCCGTAGACACTATGTGGGTGCATATATATATTTTGGGCAGTGATTGTATTTTCTCGTAATCGGGGTCCGTATTGGGAAATGTTGTATCTATTATGTATGTTTTGGGAAATCTAGTATAATAAAGTAAAATGAGGAAAAGAAAAATTGGATTTATTGTGGTAATCGCACAGTTTTAAGTTTATCCCACTGCTTCACATAAATAATGGATGATATAAACACGGGGAAGTGCGTTGGATAGGAAAGGAAAAGCAGATTCGCTTGACTGGGGTCACCCGGTTGAGTGCCGGTCGCGTCCCTCGATTTTGGGGCTTGACAAACTTGGTGTCAGAGCCTAAGGTTTTAAAAGTGTCCTAGGATGTCTCGGAGCCGTGTCTAGTAGATCCCTTCTTATTGGTGTGTTGTCGACCACATCTATAATTAGGGGGCTACATGGACATTTAGGAAACACCTTAATCGTTATTCTATATTGTGCGGCGAAGTGGAAAGTGAAAATATTCTTGTCTAACTCGTACTCTGTTCCAAAATTTTCAGTAATGGCACCAAAGAAGAGAGCTCGGCTCGGCTTAGAGGCTGATGCCACCCCTAGTGTGGCTGTTAAATCTGTACCCGATGGTGCGGGTGAGAGTGAGTCCCCGAATTTGAATCCACTCGGCCTTTCTGTTCCGGACCAGAGTGTTCCTATTCCTGCTGCGGCATAGGGTGCTGCAACCCCTCCCGCTGGTATTCCTCATCCTTCTTTGATTCCAGCTTCAGGTCCCGGTACTTCTGATAGGGACCTCAGGGGAGCTATTCATATGTTGACTCAGTTAGTGGCCGCTCAGGCCCAAGGATCTCATGCTGCCCCTGCATCCTCTAGCGGACAAGGAGATTCCACCGGTTCCAGAGTCAACCAGTTTCTGCGGTTGGCCCCTCCAGAGTTCTCATGTATTGATCCGGAGACCGATCCGCAGGATTTTCTAGATGAGATGTGTAAGATGCTTCGGGTTATGAAGGCTACAGAGACAGAGGGGGTTGAGCTAGCATATTACAGGCTGAGGGGAGAAACGTATTCATGGTTCGAGATGTGGGAGAATTCCCGTGGGGAGGGAAGTCCTCCAGCGAGATGGAATGAGTTCATTGATGCTTTCATGGATCACTTCTTGCCTGCCGAGGCTATGGCAGCCCGTGCTACGGAGTTTGAGGTTCTCAAGAAGGGTAGTATGAGTGTGTAGGAGTACCACATGGAGTTCGTGAGGTTGTCCAAGTACGCTCCTCAGTTGGTATCGACTATGGGTGCCAGAGTTCGACGGTTTGTTCGGGGCCTCAGTCCTTTGGTTATGAATGAAGCTGATACAACTGCCTTGCACTCAGACATGAATTATGGTAAGATAGTGGGATTCGCCTAGGCCACAGAGGCTAGAAAATTGAAGATAAGGTTGGAGAGGGAGAGTATCAGCAGGGGCCGGTAAGCAGGCCACTTGGGGAGTTCAGTTGGAGGAGGGAGACCAGTTCAGGGGAGAGGACCATCAAGTCCATCCCAGTCTTATGCTCAGTCCTCATCCAGTGCATCGCCATTAGTGCACCATTATCAGCAGAGCAGTCGCTGGGGACCAGGATCAGACAGTAGGATACCCCATCAGTCCGGTCGTCCAGGAGGGAGGTTCCAGCAGCAGAGGAGGGCTCCATGCCCTAAGTGTGGGAGGTTCCATACCGAGCCTTGTTACCTGGATATCCCGGTATGCTACGGGTGTGGGGTGAGAGGTCATATTCGGCAGGATTGCCGTGCGTCCAGTCAAGGCATGGGTAGTGGTTTTGTTCAGCTGTCCGGTTCTTCAGTCGCCGCATCTTCAGTACGTCCTCTAGCTCCAGCAGGGCGTGGTGTAGTTAGAGGTGGAGCTCGTGATAGAGGTGGACCCAGCTGGTTCTATGCTTTGAGTGGTCGCCAGAGTGCGGAGGCTTCTCCGGATGTAGTTACAGGTATTCTGGCTGTTCAAGCCCTTGATTGTTATTCTCTTATTGATCTGGGGTCCTCCTTATCTTATGTTACCCTATTTATTGCTTCATGTTTTGGGATAGAACCCGAACAACTCCATGAGCCGTTATCTGTGTCGACTCCGATTGGTGATTCAATTACAGTCGCACGAGTCTATAGAAACTGTGTTGCCACGGTGTGTGGTCGAGATACCACGACCGATCTTATCGAACTAGGGATGGTAGATTTCGATGTTATCATGGGAATGGATTGGCCTTACTCGTGATTTGCTAAACTCGACTGCCGAACCAGAATTATGAGACTAGAGTTTCCTAATGAGTCAGTTATTGAGTGGAAAGAGAATGATGTGGTGCCAAAGGGTAGGTTTATTTCCTACCTTAAGGCCTCGAAGATGATTAAAAAGGGGTGTGTTTATCATTTGGTCCGAGTTGCGGACACCACTTCAGAAGTGTCTGCCCCCGAGTCCGTCCCAGTCGTGAATGATTTTCTTGAAGTATTTTCGGACGAGCTTCCAGGGATTTCGCCAGATAGAGAGATCGATTTCGGGATTGATGTATTGCCATATATGCAACCAATATCTATTCCACCATACAGAATGGCGCCAACAGAGTTGAGGGAGTTAAAGGAGCAGTTGAGAGACTTATTAGAGAAGGGGTTCATTCGGCTGAGTGTGTCATTGTGGGGCGCTCCGGTTCTTTTCGTCAGGAAGAAGGATGGGTCGCTTCATATGTGTATTGATTATCGCCAGCTCAACAAAGTCACTATCAAAAACAAGTATCCATTCCCTCGGATAGATGATTTTTTCGACCAATTACGGGGTGCGAGGTTCTTCTCCAAAATTGATTTACGGTCGAGGTATCACCAGTTGAAGATCAGAGAGAAGGATATTCCTAAAACCGCCTTCAGAACTCGTTATGGCCATTTTGAATTTTTGGTAATGTCCTTTGGACTGAACAATGCTCTAGCGGCTTTCATTGATCTTATGAATCGGGTTTTCAAACCGTTTCTTGACTCCTTCGTGATTGTTTTTATTGATGACATCCTTGTCTACTCGCAAAGTCAGAAGGATCATGCTAATCACCTTAGGGCAGTTCTGCAGACTCTTCATCAACACCAATTGTATGCCAAGTTTTCAAATTGTGAATTTTGGTTGGAGCCAGTCACATTTTTGGGTCATGTTATTTCCAGAGAAGGGATTAAGGTTGATCCCCAGAAAATCACAGCGGTAAAGGATTGGCCTAGACCAACGACCCCGACAGAGATTCGCAGTTTCTTGGGTCTAGCCGGGTATTATCGAAGGTTTGTGGAAGGGTTCTCTACCCTCGCCTCCCCATTGACTAAATTGACGCAGAAGGAAACTAAGTTCCAATGGTCCGATGCTTGTGAAAAGAGCTTTCAGGAATTGAAATCTAGATTGACTTCAGCACCGGTGTTAACTTTGCTAGAAGGCACAGAGGGATTTGTGGTTTATTGTGATGCTTCAAGGGTTGGTTTGAGATGTGTGTTGATGCAACACGGGAAGGTTATAGCCTATGCTTCCAGGCAACTCAAGAACCACGAGAAGAATTATCCGACGCATGATTTAGAACTTGCGGCAGTTGTGTTTGCATTAAAAATCTGGCGGCATTATTTGTATGGGTCCATGTGGACGTGTTCTCAGACCACAAGAGTCTCCAATATTTGTTCAAGCAGAAGGAGTTGAATTTAAGGCTGCGGCGATGGTTAGAATTTCTTAAGGATTATAATATGAACATTTTTTACCATCCGAAAAAAGCAAACGTAGTGGCCGACGCTCTCAGTCAGAAGTCTATGGGTAGTCTGGATCATTTGGAGTAAGACCAGAGGCCGTTGGCTCGGGAGGATTGTCAATTAGCTAGTCTGGGGGTCTGTCTCTCGACCTCAGACGAGGGGAAAGTCATGGTTCATAATGAGGCAGAATCATCACTTGTAGCGGAAGTCAAGGAGAAACAGTTTATTGATCCAGCATTGGCACAGCTGAAGGAGGCAGTTTTGAATGACAAGATTTCAGCATTTTCACTCGGGAGCGAAGATGGTGTTTTGCGGTGCCAGGGAAGGTTATGTGTTCCTGACGTGGACAATCTTCGGGAGAGGGTGATGGAGGAAGCTCACAATTCCAGGTATTCCGTGCACCCAGGTTCTGCGAAAATGTATCAAGATCTTCGGGAGATNGAATTGTCAGCAGGTGAAGGCCGAGCATCAGAGGCCTGGTGGGTTAACTCAGCTTATGGAAATTCCAATGTGGAAATGGGAAATGATCAACATGGATTTAGTGGTAGGGTTACCTCACACTCAGCGCAAGTTCGACAAGTCAGCGCACTTCTTACCGGTCAAGTCCACCGATACTGCAGAACAGTACGCTTAGTTGTATACCAAGGAAATAGTCAGGCTTCATGGTACTCCAGTTTTCATTATCTCAGACCGATGAGCCCAGTTCACGGCTAAATTTTGGAGGAAATTTCAGCAAGGTTTGGGTACTCAGGTAAATCTCAGCACAGCTTTCCATCCGCAGACTGATGGTCAGGCAGAGCGGACTATTCAGACGCTTGAAGATATGTTACGGGCTTGTGTGTTGGACTTCAAGGGTAGTTGGGATGATCATTTACCACTTATCAAATTTTCTTACAATAACAGCTTTCACGCTAGTATTCAGATGGCCCCATTTGAGGCATTGTACGGAAGGAGGTGTAGATCTCTGATTGGGTGGTTCGAGGTTGGTGAAGCAGAATTGTTAGGGCCAGATCTTGTGCACCAGGCACTGGAAAAGTTCAGAGTCATTCGGGAGAGGATGAAAACCGCTCAGAGCCGTCAAAAATCCTATGTGGATGTTCATCGAAGAGAATTGGAATTCCAAGTTGATGATTGGGTATTCTTGAAAGTATCTCCCATGAAGGGAGTGATGCGGTTTGGGAAGAAAGGGAAATTGAGCCCAAGGTATGTCGGGCCATATCAGATTGCTCAAAGGATAGGACAAGTGGCTTATAGGTTGGAATTACCCCCTGAATTGTCATTAGTGCACCCGGTGTTCCACGTGTCCATGTTGAAGAAAGTGGTTGGAGATCCATCAGCCATCGTGCCAGTTGAGACTATTGAGGTTAATGAAGAATAAGTCTAGTAATGTTCGTCAGAACTGTCATCTCTAAGAAAATTATATTTTATGTTCGGTTTTGTGCAAAAGCACCCCATCTTACCCTAATTGCCTTATTGTTGTAATTTTCCAATGTGTGCTAAAACTGAATCCGCAGTTCCATTTGAGTAGTGTTCAACCCTTGAGGTAAATGAAAGTTTTGCGGAACGTACGTGTTAGGCAAGTGATTAATAGCAGTGTAGGTTGGTAATGATTAATTGAAATGAATATAGTATATTGAGGTGATTGGGTTGTATGGGACTCATTAAAACGACCAAGTTATGTGCAAAAATGTGAATCATGTGCAAATTTGTGGTATGAGAAGAAAGAACTATGTGTAGTTGACAAAATGATTGAATAATTGCAAATTGTTGAGGTAACAACATTGTGTGTGAGTTATTGGGTGATTAAAACTGTGTAATGGTGCTTGGAAATGTGTTTCGGGGGCTCTCTGATAGGTAGGTAGGTCTAATTACAAAGGGAACTCTGGTAAAAATTTTCTGAAATATTGGAGTTAGTGAAAATCTGGAAATTTCATGTCATGCTTTCAAAACTAATTGATTTCCAAAACCCTCATTCGAGGACGAATGATTTTTAAGGAAGGGAGGATGTAAAGACCCGTAACATTTTCTCGTTTTAAAATAATGCTCGAATGAGTTCCCGAATTGTTTTTACTGTGGAAAATTTTAAAACGGACCTAAAGGGTGGTACAGGGTGATGCCAATGAGGTTTCTATTGGCGAGGATGGTGTTCTGAGACTTCAGGGTCGCTTATGTGTCCCCAGTGTTGATGGCTTGAGGGAGAGGATTCTAGAGGAGGCTCATAGTTCCCAGAGGCCAGGAGGCCTACTTCAGCAGATACCTATACCTGAGTGGAAATGGGAGCACATCACTATGGACTTCGTAGTTAGATTGCCTCGGACCTTGCGGAAGGTTGATGCAGTTTTGGTCATTGTGGACAGGTTGACCAAGTCGGCACATTTCATTCTAGTAGATACTACTTATACTTCTGAGAGGTTGGCCCAGATCTACATTCGGGAGATAGTTCAGTTGCACGGTGTGCCTGCAACTCAGCTAGTCACGTAGACACAAGAAAACGCGACAGCTGGACGTGACTCCTTGAAGAGATATGGTACAAAGAGGCACGATTCAGTAAACCCACGAACTTATCAGCCACGAGAAACTCAACTTGAT